>JAJMFI010000564.1:0-41615 GCA_030574595.1 Ruyongia chambardii
GTATGATCAACTTCATCTCCAATATTTCCAATCCAACTGACTAATAAACTTGAACTAGTATTTGTGAAAAATAATATAAATACAATAGTTGCAGTAACCCATATTGGTCCATATAGATCACCAATTTGTTCTGGATCAACTTCTGTTTTTTGAATTATATTAACTGAATTTATTAAGTTACTGAAGAATTCCGATGTATTCAAATTAAAATATCTTCTATGATGATTAATTGAAAATATACCTCCTTCAAATGTATTATTTAAATTTGGTGTTGATGCATTGTTAGTGGAATTGATACTAGTTTGTGGCAATTGTGTTGTTGTTGAAGCAGGGGGTTCATCAGCTGGTAAATCAAAATCTGGTGGAATATATGCTTTAGTACCCATATCTAATCAATCAATCCTTATGTTAGTATTACTATAAGAAAGTATCGTTCACTTGACAAGAGTTAACACACATACCACTAGTGGTGATATTGCTATCATTTTCTAACCAGTCATTTTGACTATCGTCAAAGTCTAATAGATTACTGTTTGTAGTGCTCATCTTAAACCCAACAGAATATTGCAATTGAATTGATCTATTAGGTTGAATTGGCTAAAATAATTAATATCTTCAAACACCTTTAAACTGTTTAAGTATATTCGACAAACCCTTTTTTATTTCCTTAAATTTAAAAAAAAAATTAAAATAAAATATGAAATAAATGGTCGGTTTTCAGAATTCCGACCTCAAAGGAAGAAACAGTACAAATTTTTAGGAAGCTTCCTAAATACTACTGATAACTTTGATTGAAGACATACAGATTACTTGTACATAATAAATAATTCAAAATGCTGTTGAGAACCAATGGTGTAAATAATGCTAAAAATGGTTACATTAAACTATTTAGTAGACCCATTTGCATTATGAATAGAATTAAAATACAAAATTTGGGTTTACCAATATTGATAAAATCTCAGACTAAAGCAAAGAGGCCATTCAACATCATCAGAAATATACATCATACTTCAATAACATATGCTAAATCAAATAATAAGAATAATAATAATAATACCACAAGTACAAAATCTGATCCTTCTAACAAGAGTCGACCACCGATTGTAACAATCATGGGTCATGTTGATCATGGTAAGACTACAATTCTAGATTATCTAAGAAGAAGTAAAGTTGTAGAAACTGAAGCTGGTAGAATTACTCAAAGAATATCTGCATTTTCCGTAACAACACCAATTTCAAAGAAACAAATCACATTTATCGATACTCCAGGTCATGCTGCATTTCTAAAAATGAGAGAAAGAGGTGCTATTGTCACTGATATTGTTATTTTAGTAGTAGCTGCTGATGATTCTGTTATGCCTCAAACTTTAGAATCTATTAAATTCATTAAAAAATATAATTTACCATTTATTGTAGCCATCAATAAATGTGATAAGAAAAATGCTGATGTGAAAAAGACTTTAACAGATTTAGGTGCACAAGGTATTGAGTTAGAAGCAATTGGTGGTGATGTTCCAGCAGTAGAAATTTCTGCTCTGAATGGAACTAATATGGATGAACTAGAGGAAAATATTATTACACTAGGTGAGATTTTAGAATTGAAAGCACCAGTAAAAGGAATGACTGAAGGTTGGATCATTGAATCTCAAAAGGACAATGCACATGGTAATTTAGCTACTATAGTTATTCATAAGGGTACTTTAAAGTTAGGTGATATTTTGGTATGTCAAGACTCAGTTTGTAAAGTCAAATCTATATTAGATGATGCTGGTAAAAGAATAAAACAAGCAGGTCCATCAAGTCCTGTTTCTATCACTGGATGGAGATCTTTACCAGTTGCAGGTAATCATTTTGAACAGTTTAAAAATGAATCTAATGCTAAGAATGCAGTTAAAGAGTATATAAAATTAGTCGAAGAAGATAAAATTCAAGAATTAAAGGAAAAACAAAAGATTCAAGAAGAAAAACAAAAAAATACATTATTAAAACTTGAGAATGAAACTGATGTTAATCCAGATCAAAAGGGTACCAATAATGTTATTGCAATAGAAGATCAAAGTAAAACAAGATTGATTAATTTTATAATAAAGGCTGATTCTACAGGTACAGTTGAAGCAGTTGTTAATAATATTTCTCATTTAGGTAATGATGAAGTCAAATGTAATATCATATATTCAGAGGCTGGTGTTGTCACTCCATCAGATTTGGATAGAGCAAAGACTTCAAATGCTGCAATTATGACATTTAATTTACCAATTTCTACTGAACTTGAAAATGATGCAGTAAAGGCAGGTGTTCAATTATTTAATTTTGATATTATTTATCAATTAATTGCTAAAGTAACTGATTCATTAATTAGTGAAATGGCACCAATTATCAAAATCTCAATTAGATCTGAGACCTCGATTCAACAAATATTTAACTACACTTTAAAAAATAAGAAGAAGGTTAAAGTTGCAGGCTGTAAAGTCTTATCTGGTTCATTGAATAGATCACTTCCATTGAGAGTTTTAAGAGATGGTGAAATAATATGGAAAGGTAAAATTGATGATTTAAAGCATGGTAAGGAAGATTTGAAGGAGGCAAAGAAAGGTGTTGAATGTGGTGTTTCATTTGAAAATTGGAAAGATTTCCAGGAAGGTGATATAATTCAAACTTACTATGAAGAGCATATCCAAAAGGATGCATTATAACGAATGTTTACAATTTTGAATATAAGATAGATATTGGAAAATAATTTGTATATAGGTTTAAAATATAATTATAATAAGTTTGTACATTGTATGACATAGCTAGTAAATCTTAATCTAGTCATTGAATTTTTTATAAATATTTCTCATATCAAATAATTATCTAAATGGCGATACATTATTTTGATTAAAGAAGGGTGAGCTATTATTAGATCTTGTTTGGTATTGATTTATTATTTGTATGTTACTGGTTTCATCATCATCTTCTTCTTCATCTTCTTCACCAATGACTTGTTCTTCTGGTATCTCTGCTGTATCAAATGGCGCACCAATTCTTTTTAAGAATGGACTCAGATCAGAAGATATATCAGCCCCATCTAAACCAGTATTACTAATTGCATTTATTATTGAACCTGCTGCTGCTGAGCTAAAATCTTTCATTTCAATTGGTGGCGGTAATCTTGTTGAGGTTTCAAGATTTAATCTATTATCATTAATACTATCACACTTTTTTCTTTCGATATCTATATTGGTTTCACTAGTATTAATTCTTTTGGTTATAGTTCTCATACCATTCTCTTGTTCATTAATTTCTCTTTTCTTTGATTTTTTACCTTTAATATAATTATTGCTTAAATCAGCTTCCTCTAAATGTTTTTCTTCATCCTTTGGATTATGATATAGACCAATAATCTCATCATTAGTTAATCCAATAGTTTCAGGAAATAGAAATCCTATAATTAAAGAACCAAGTAAACAGAATGAACCGTAAACCAGAAAAGTTGCCCATTTTAAATGTTTCAACATTAAGGGAGAGGCAAAAGTTAAAAGAAAATTAATTATCCAAGAAACACTCATACAAACAGCAGATCCTTTACCTTTTGCATGATTTGGAAAAATTTCATTTGTATATAACCAAGCTGCACAAGAGAGAGTAGATGCAAATATGGCAACATAGATAAAGCAAAGAGCTAAACAAGTAGAACCAAGAGTACCAGTAATTTCCCAAACAATTGATTCATTACCATTCACTGGGGCAACACTATGACCATACATTCCCATAATTAATCCAATACTGGTGATACATATACCTAATGAAGTTGTACCAAATACTAATACATCTCTACGTCTTAATTTATCAATCCAAATAATGGGAAATATTGTAAATAGAACATTGATAACATATTGTATAGATGCAGAGAGAACTTTTAAATTACCAGAAAGTCCAATCATTTCACAAATAAAGATCAAATATGACATTAGGAATCCAATACCACTTAGTTGAGTTATAGCTTGAGTTGCAATACCAATTAATAAGTGTTTTCTCAATTTTTTACGAAATAAATCTTTATACTGAAACTTTTCAGATATCGTTTCATAATGATCTAAAATTCCTTCAATATTTTTCAAATTACTTTGAGAAGAAATGTTATCACTGTTATTATTGTTATTATTATTAGTATTATTATTGTTGCTGTTGTTCTTGTTGTTATGACTTATCAAAGTCTTATTATTCAATGAATTTTTATTGTTTGAATGTTTAATTTTATTTCTTGATTCAATGTTGTTCATAACAAAGGAAGCTTCTTTCCATTTTGAATGAGATGCATACCATTTAGATGATTCAGGTAAGAGGAAACATAAAAAGAATAATAAAATTCCAGGAAATAATTCAATTGACCAAACAATTTGAAAAGATTGTACCACATTATCAGATAGACAAAAATAAGATGCATAAAACATCAACATAATACCCCAAGTTATACTCCATTGTAATACAGAGGTAGCTAAACCTTTCTTATGAGATGGAAAAGTTTCTGAAATATATACAGGAATTATTGATGAAAACATTCCAACGGCAATACCTTTAATAGATCTACCAATGATTATCATCATTAAATTTTTTGAAAAGATTGAAACAATTGAACCACCACACCAAAATAGAGATGCAATTTGAATTGCAATAATTCTACCTAACCTATCTGCCAATGTACCAGATAACCAAGAACCAACTAAAGAATAATATTGATATCCTTTGTTAGTAACTCTTTTATAAACAACATTATATCCAGATCTAGATCAATGAATGAATTAAAATTATAGTGAAAAAGAAGTTTGTATAATTATAGGTATGAAATTCTTACAAAATCCACCAGCTGGATTAGAACCACCAATAATACCTTGAAGCAAAGAACCTGGATTACCAAAATATGATAAGAAACTCTTTGAACCAAAGAAGACAGCCAATGATGTGGTTTCCAAACCTATGGTTAACCCACCCAAAGTGATTACCATTAGAATATGTGTCAAGTTATAGGTTTTATGCATCTTGATATTAATTGTAAATATATAGGATAGAGATATAGACAACTATTAAGACTATTACTTGAAAAAAGTTATAACCACTATTAATTTAATAACATCATAACCATTATTTGATAACCCTCCTACTACAGTAGTTGGTTTTGTATTTCAGAATGTTTTATAGTACATGTATTTTGGTTTTGTGTAATTTTGTATTTATTTATTTACTTATTAAAGTATATCAATTTAAAAAAAAAAAAAAAGTTATGCCGAAAATAAAAAAAATTATGTACGGAATTCCGCAGATCTGAACCAGCCTCCAATTGTGAAATTAGATTGATTAAAAGACAAGCACGCAAGAAGTATCAAAAGCTAAGACAAAGAGTAAAGAACATTAAAGGATAGTTACTTCATCAACACAGTTGTAATTGAATACTTGGACGAGTAGACAGAGAGAAGAAAAATAAACATGACTAAATAGTCTTCTCCTTCATTGACCTCAACTAAAAAGTATTTTTTTGAACTTTATTGGTTCGTTTACTTCTCTCTTCGTTTGTCTGTTGATATTTTTTTTTGGCTTTCTCGGTTTCTTTTTTTTTTTTTTTTTTAGATCCTGCTTAATTCCTCGAAATGGTAATAAATGATTTACAATAAATAACATCTTGTAGATAAATTGAAGAGCTGGTTAGTATAGGCTTATCCCCCCAACCAGCGCATTGATGAATGAAATAAGGAAGTTTCTTTAACTAGTAGTACAGACTATACCTTTAGCACTAGCACTAGCACTAGCTATGTAAGTGTTGGTTGATGTTCACTGGTCTATATTGTTCTATATAATAATACTGTTGAACATTATGTCTCGGGCTCAATCTCAGGGGCACATCTTGCATGAACTGATTATTACTATTAGTAGAATTAATTAATTAATTAATGATTACAATAATAGTTTGGTATATAACAATATACATTCCTTGCTTCTTTTCTTTCTACCTATTCTTTACTTAATCTCTCAAGCTGTACTCCTATCAAACCCATAGCTCCATAGTGTGACACTAGTAGAGTTGTTCATTCACTTAAAACAACAAACACCTATCTCTCTGTTTGATGAACAATTGCTATAATTTTTTTCTTTTTTATATCTATACATTTTTAGATATCTATAAGTGAAAAGATCATTTAAGAAAGGTAAACAAAGTGAAGAAAAAAAAAAACACTTAAGAGAGAATGGTTTCTACTACTAGTAGTATAACAATACTGACTACAATAATATCATCCTTTGCCACCATTATTGCTGCTAGTGCAGTACCTACCGAGAATAATGATAATAGTAATGCCTCTTCCAATATACCTTCAACTAGTTCAAATTATATTTCTTTTGGCGTAAAGAAATCTAGAACAAATTCAACTCTATCAAGATTACAAAAGAGATCTGATTCTGAAGATTTAGATATGACTTGGGTTGATAGTTTATTCTATTCTGTTGATATTAAATTAGGTACACCTGGACAAAATATTTCAGTTGATATTGATACAGGTTCAGGTGATTTATGGGTTTCATCATCTTCAAATAGTGCTTGTTCATCAGGAGAATTAGGTGATGGTTCATCAAATGTATTATACTGTACTGAATTTGGTACCTTTGATACAGAGAGTTCAAGTACATATGAAGAATTAGATGAAAGTTTTGAATTATTATACAGTGATAGTAGTGAAGTAACTGGTACATATGCAAAGGATACATTAGCAATAGGTGATATTTCAATATCTTCATTTCAGTTTGGTTATGCCACATATGCTGATACAATTACTCCAATTTTAGGTATTGGTTTGAAAAATATTGAATCAAGTAGTGATAAATATGATAATTTCATTCCAACTTTGGTATCTAATGGTGCAATTAATGCTCAAATTTATTCTTTATACCTGGATTCAGATTCTGGTGATGATGCCACTTTATTACTAGGTGCAGTTGATACAAATAAATTTTCTGAAGATAAATTATCACTATTACCAATTGTAAATACTTGGAGATATTCAACCTTATCAGATTTAGCTATAACTGTCTCTAGTGTAACATTAACACAGAGTGGTTCAAGCTCAGAATTGAATAATGATCTAAGAGCTGCCATCTTGGATTCAGGTTCCTCTGCTACTACTTGGCCAAAGGATATATTCGAAGGTATTGATGGTATTACATATAAAGATAGTTATTTATATTTTGATTGTGATGCAACAAGCGATTCAAATGTAATAACTATCAATTCACAAGGTTTTGAATATTCAATTGCATTATCAGATTTAACAGTGACAAGTTCAACATCTACTTGTGTCTTTCTATATTCGACTTATCCATATATAATATTTGGTGATGATGTATTAAGAGAATTATATATTGTTTATGATTATGATAATTATGAAATTGCATTAGGTACTGCTGATTATAGTAATGATAGTGAAAATATCGTTGTTGCTGATTCTACAGGTGGTATCCCATCAGCTACTACTGTAGCCAGTTACTCCAGTACATTTGGTGATTATACTTTTGTTAGCTCATATTCTGCTACTCATATACAAACTGCATTAGCATCGGCGACTACCACTACTACTTCGAAGAAAGCGTCTTCTTCTTCTTCCTCTTCTTCTTCATCTTCTTCATCTTCATCTTCATCATCTTCTTCATCATCTTCATCCTCCACCAAATCCCTTACCTCAAGCTCCTCTTCTTCATCTTCGTCAACTTCTACTTCAAAATCAACTTCTTCTTCTTCTTCTACATCATCATCAACAACTCCAAGAACATCATCCTCTTTATCAGCATCATATACATCAATCATATCATCGAGTCATTCATCAATAAGCATTTCATCATCAAGTTCGTCAACTTCCTCATCAGATTTAAATCTGATTTCATCAAATAGCTCCGTCTTGAGTTCTTCATCCTCTCAAGGTAGTTCCAGCAGTAATAATTCCACTGCAACTTCAGCCAGTCAAACATCTATTGTGATTGCATCTACAACTAGTGTATCAACTACAGCAACTGCCTCTTCATCTGCTCAAAGTAGCTCCACTGCTAACCTTGCTGTCAATTACGGGTCCAACAAGATAATGATCTTCTTATCTTCAGTAGTTTCACTATTAATTTAAATCCAGGACTAGTGATATAAGTGTTTTTTTAACATCATTCTATATTCATTCTTCGTTAAACCTTTGAATAATATTTCTTTCGTCATTTTCATTTTAAGATTTTTTACTGTTAGTTTATTTTTCAGTATACACTGTATTATTGCATATTATACATATAATTTTTGTGTATAATATACTTTCTAGTCATTATACTCATAGCGTACTTATTTATTCAAATAGCTACAACAAACTAGTAAATCATTATTTCTTATTATAAAACTAATTATTGTTCTTGGAACACATCGACATGAATTGACTGACCACGGTAAGTATTCTGTTGGGGCTTTAAATCAGTTTGTTGAGAGATAAAAGTTTGAACATTCGTTGCAGAATCCATATAATTATGATTACTTAAATTTTTAGCAGGTATTTTTTGATGGGTATGATGTTGAAGCTGTTGATAATAATTGACGTTTTTATTTTGATTCTGGTTCTGGTTCTGATTCTGGATCTGGAGTTGACTTAAAGTAGTTAATAATGGATCAGAGTGTTGTGAAGTCCTAATTGGCTTGCGACTGTCATCACTGATATAATTTTTAAATTGTTGCAAGTGTTGGTTTAGTTGATTGCTTTGAACTTCTGACTGGGCCTGATTTATGGAAAAATCGTTAGATTGTATACTTGTATTAGGAGTCTGGGGTAAGACTGAAGTATTCAGAGTTGTATTCGAGGAAGTACTTGAGCTGCTCATTGGAGAAGCTCTATGAGTCTGTGATGATAAACTCGAATTTTCTGGAATATTCAAAATCTTCAAGTATTTACTCATGTCAAATGGTTGTAAACTATATGATATAGGCTTTATCTTGAGCAACTTCACAAACTCATTGTATACATCAGAACCCTCATACCAAATTGTTATATAATCAAAGATTTCCTTATTGACTAATTCGTTCCTTTCAATGATGGATATTAGATGATTGGAATCATTATGAAAAACTAAATGATTTAGTAATTTAATTGATATTCTTTGTAAATCTAAGTTATTTGAGCTAATTTTACTGATAAATTTAACAAATTTGTAAAGAGCGAAAGAATCAAAAAGCTTAAACAAATTTTCAAGAAATTTGAAAATTTTGATCTCAATTTGTAAGTGAGTGATAGCAACATACTCATTACTATTACTATTGGATTCCAATTCATTCAGAACTGTAAGCAACAGGAAGATGCTACTATAATAACTTTGTAAGATTTTATCATAAGTCTTGAACTTAATATTATCAATGTTACTCAAATTAATATTCATCTTCAGGGAATCCTTGCTATTTGTATAACCAATGATAATTTTGTTGAAAATGACTAAAGATAACTGAATGGAATTCAAAATTCGATTATAATTGTTCATATTTAATTGTAAATCAGATAGATGAAGCTCATTGACATATTTTACATTCATGAAGTTTGAAATGGCAAATGGTGGCAATCGGTCAAATTCTAGTACATCGTCAGAATTGATAGCATTAGATATAGCCTTCTTTGGGTTACTCATCACTAGCAGAGAGTTTGATAAGATAAATATGATAGTATTGAAAATTGAGGGTAAAGTTATTGAACTACCATATTCGTGTAGAGATAGATGATCCTTGCTGAATTCAAAATCTCTGTTTATTAAATATAATGATTTTTCCAAAATCAACAATAAGTGATAGTTGGAATTAATGAAGCTTACCCTTGTATTTTGATTGATGATTTCAAACAGAACTTCATATCTGAATTGGTCTGATGTTGATAATCTTTCAAATGAATTATTAGTAAATAGATACTGTGAATAATAGATTACTGGATCCTGAGAAGAAAGAATCGTTGATACCGAATTGGTGGTGGAGAACAGTAGTGACCTATGCGAGATTTTGTAAATGATATATAATAGTTGTGGATGCATTGGTAATTCACTTTGACTAAACTGAGATATCAAACTTTCAAAATAAGTAGATAAATCTAAAGCCGCAATAATTAATAAAAGTGTCTGTGAGCTTATATTTGATGATAACAAGGGGATAATTCCACTGATATTTGATAGTAATTTACTTTGTTCTTTGATAGTGTTCAATATGCTATAAATTTGAATAATACTTGTGCTAAGCTTATAGAGATAATTGTTTAAAGGATTCGGAAAAAGTTTAGTAATTAAATGTTCTGATATTATGATTGAATCATTATCACCAGCAATGGTTAGGAACTCAATTTTATTAAGGATATCGATTGGACCAATAAGACTTTTTGAGTTATTATTAATATCATTAGCCGCCGTTACATTCAAAGTCTTTTCCCATAACTTGTTGAATACTTTGAACATTTCGATATTTGTGTTTGAGTTGATCAGGAATAGATTTAGGATGGAGTCCTTGAATATCTTGAAATTCTTCAATAGAATAGTTACCAATACTGAAAGAATTTTAATTAGAATATCACTGTTTGTGTTCAGTTTAAATGCAAATGAAATGGTGATCAACAAAGGACTTACTAAGTTGGTCGACTTTAAAAGTAGATGATTATCATTTTCATAGAGATTTGATCGGTTAAGAATGTTTAGAATATGGATATACAGAGATTGAATTTCCATGATTGAATTTTGATCAATCTGTGCGGTCTTAATGTTTTTGTTAATTCTGAGATTGGCACTTAAAAGTGAAACTATTTCTAAGTAGTTTAATGTTTTTGAATCCACAATCTTGGCAATTGGGTCAATATTTGGTAATCGTTGAACAATATTTGAGATCTCATCTTCAACTGACTGTACTTTAATCTCATTCTTCTTTAATAATTCATTGATATCCATTAACTTATTTAAAGATTCCAATAATGCAGATTTTTGTCTATATTTAGCTGCTTTAGTATCAAACCTAAGATTTTTTGGGTCAATATTATATTTGAATGCAACTGTTTGTGAAGGCGAATTGACGCTATTATTATTTGTATTTGGAATTTTAGCTGGATCCATAGAATCCAATGTACGCAGATGTTCCTTGAGCTCTCCCATTATTATTTATTAATTGGTCTAGATATATTTATTTATGTATAACCACTGTGATTCTTATGTCTAGATGATCTGTGTGCTCTTGTATTATCGAAAGAACTTCATTAAAAACAACTCATAGATTTCAAATTTTAAATCTGCCTTGAAAAAATTAAGAAGGATTTTTTATAAGAGAGAATTACAAATTATGAATATTTCATCACAACTTTGTATTATTAGAATCTATTGATCTGCCAAATCTTAGTATATGGGTTAGACTGGTATTACATTTGTAATGGGTTCAAATTGTTCTTTATACTGTTTTATATACGTTTTCAATATGAAACGAGATCAAATGAAAAAAGATTGAGTTATCTTTGTATTATCCTAATGTAGAACTTCTCCGGATTAGTATATTTAAAATGTTTTTTTCTTTTGGTCACTTTTGAGTTTACTAAGTATATTAACTGTAGACTTGTATCAACCGCAACATATCTCATAATCCATCCTGAATTCAGTTCACAATTGTATTACTCACGTATATATACATTCATTCTTCGCTGCTCGGCACTTCAGTAATTGGATTGGAATTTTTAATATCTATTTTAAGGCAAACACTGCACTGTATTGTTTCTCCTCTATTATCCTAGCCTTTATGTTAATTAAGAATATTACATTTTACAATATTTGAAATTAAATGACTATTTCAGAATAACCATTCGTTTTATTTCTTGCTGAATGTCTCTTAAAAAATATTATGAATTAACTAATATATAAAATACATATATAAACCGCTAAGATTATTTTCCTGTATAGATAACCCCATAAAACTCTCAATAAAACTAGAAAGATAATAAATAATAACAAGAAGCATTCCCCTTTAGATAAAACAAAATAAAAGATGCATTAAAAGCAGAATAGTACAAGTAAAGTGTGAAAAACAAAATAAGACATTAGAAACAAAAAACCCAAACAAAAGAAATAAGGAAAATGCTGCAAATAGAAAAATATGAGTTTTCTAGTGATAAATTAAGAGTTAGTGGTTTAAATTGATATAAAGGATAGCAATAGTTATGAAGTGACAATTTATATTGTGTTTTTACATTAGAGATTCAAAAACATATAAGTTTCCCAATAGCCAATGAAAATAGTAGTTAGGGTAAAAAGTAGAAAAAACCAAGGCAAAAAATAGCAGTTGAAATGTATGACACCAAATATTTAAGATAGCATAGAAATGAATATATAATGTAGCAGCGATTGCAGGAATAATAGTACATTAGACTAATAGTCGAATGGAATATGATGAAAATCATGATGAGAATTAAAAAATGTTAGAAAATAGCGAATGAATAATGATGCATAAAATGAAATGAAATGAAATGAAATGAATAGCTTGAAATGTAGCATTGCGTAATTTTGGTTTATCTTGATTGTGTTAGATAATGAATATGTTGAAGAATAAAGATAGCAATAGTGGTATCCTTCTATAAAGTGTATTGTATTTATAGTTTATTTTGTTGTTGACCGTTAAATTCTATCTTATGAAAACCTCATTGAGTTCATTCTTTTTGAAGACATTAGAACTAAGAGTATGCTTATTATCAAGCTTAAAGCTTAAGTTAGAATCCAAATGTGACTTTAAATCCATTAATGAAGGATCATTAGTAAGAATAATATCGCTTTGTGAGGATCCATTCGAGTTAAACGTAGATGGTTCATCCGAGTTATTCGATAATGATGATGACATATGTTTGGAATTACTGATATTATTATTATTATTAGATGATGATGATGATGATGGAGTATTATTGTAGAAACAATAACGTTTCAAGAATTCTTTATAATCATCATCAGATTGATTGGTATTACTGAAATTTGTACTATAATTTGAGTTCGTATTCACTATACCATTTGTATTTGACTTTCCGTTTGAATTTGAATTTGGCTTAAATGATGGAATTGAATTGAACTTTCTTTCAACAGCTGTTTCGGGATGGTATATATGATGTAAAGCTGATGGGATTGATGATTGTGTGAGAGATTGAGAACCAATTTGTGGGACTATAGTATCATTTGAAGAATTTGAACTTATAGTAATTTCAGAACCTGTAGATGATGGTCTTGATGAGCTTATTGAATTAGAAATTAAATCAAATTGACGATGATGTGGTGATGGTTGCAATGTTCTATAAGAACCCGTATCCTTACTATTATTGCTGTCGCTAGTGTTGTTACCATTATTGTTATCAGATGAGGTCTTAGCTGTTGGTATTGTGGTATTAGTTGAGTTATTGGTAGATAATGATGATAGCCAATTTGAAGTTGAATAGTTATTGAAATAATCCGTATCATCAGAGAAATATCTAGTATAATTAGTATATTCAATGGCATTTGGAGAAACAACTGGGTTTGAAGTAAACTTCAAAGGTGATGAATTATTAGAAATTTGAGATAGTGGAGAAGTTGTTGTTTGTTTTGATTTTGTTGGTGAATTTAATGCTGATACAAAATTATCATTAAGAAGTCTTGGATTACTTTTATGATTCTTCAAAGAAGTAAATGAAGAAGACTTTCTTAATCCACTTGATGGTGATTTTATTGGTGAACAATAACGATTTTTCTTAGTTGATGATGGTGATGAGACTGATGATGAATTTAAAGAGTTTGTTGTTGCTGATTGTGATTTTAAATTATTGTTAATGATTTTCAGTCTATAGTTATTTGATTCATTATTATCATATAGTACAGAGATACCGTTACCAATAACATATTTAATACAAAGTTCTAAATTAATAGAAGATTGATTGTGATGAGTTAATAAAGATGATGCAGTTAGGGGAATTTGAAAGATGAAAAGGTCCTTTTTGTTATTAATTGACTTTAAGAATTTTGCTTCCTTTAAAAAGATGGTTTCCCAATTGTTTGAAGTATATTTTACTTCCAAATATTTTTCAAATGAAAGGTTTCCAACTTCAATTATACCTTGAATTGAATTAGATTGACCATTTGATTTAATAATTGAAATGGAAGTTAATTTAACAGGTTTAGATGAGATAGAACTTGATGTAGATGATGAAGAATTTGGCAATGAAAAATTTAAAAAATTCAAAGTCCAATCATTTTGTTGTTGTTTATTAAAATTGGAATGTTTTGATAAATGTAACGAATCTAATTCTGAATTTAACGAATCATTATCAGAATCTGAAGAATCATCACTTGAAGAAGAGGAATAAGAATCTGAAGAATATGATTTTGTATGTAATGAAAAGATTGCTCTATTATTATTGTTATTATTAGATCCATCAATAGAACCTTCTGGTGAATTTTCTGGTGAATTTGCATTTGAGATTGAACTTGGTTTAGCAAATTCATCAAATCTTTTGACATTGATCAAATTTGTTGAAAATCTTACAGTCTTTGGAGTGAATTGATTATTTGGACATGATTTTGATCTAGTTAAATTTGGCAATTTTAAGGAAGATTTCAATCTTTTAATTGGAGAATTAGTATTTGAAGAAATTGAATTCATACTTGATAATGAAGTTGAGCTATTATTAGTATTTATTGTGATTAGGATCTTATCGTTTAATGAAGTTGAATTTGGATTGTTATTGTTATTATTTTCATTATTAGTCTTATCATTATTGTTTTTGTTGTTATTGTTATTGTCATCTTTGTTGATACAATTTTGATTAGAAATTTGTAATTTTGGAGTGACAGTTAATGTCAATTCAGGATTATCTTCACTGCTATCATTAGATTCTGATGAAGAGATAGATATTTGACGACGATGATGTTGATTAAAATTATCAAATACACTTGAATATTGACCTGAAGTAATTGGTTTTTCTCCATTCAATGTAAAAGTTGATTTATTGGTAGTGATATAAGATGGAATTGATGATGAATGATTAGCAATAGTTGTATCTGAATCAGGATATGAGATTGAGGTAGTATCTTCATCATCATTTTCATTTTCATTTTCATTTTCAACTTCATTATGATTATCAATACCGATATCATTATCATTGATATTAAAATTATTAATTAATGGATTCTTGTTTCTATTTGTAATGGTAGAGGTAGAAGCAATAGATTGTAATTTATTATGAACAATTGTAGCAATTGAAGAATTTGAATTATTTGAAAGTTGATAGTTAAATTGTCTATTATTTGGTAATTGACTTAAATATTGATTTTGAGAAAGTGAACTTAGAGAAGATGATGAAGATAGTTCAGGAGTAGTTGTTAAACTAGGAGGTAAAGAGGAAGTATCAATATGATTATTCTTTATATCATTGTTGTTTTCATTGTTAATGTCATTATCATTTTCATTATTTTTAATTAAATTTGTTGAATCTAAATCAGAATCTGTGGCGGTAGAATTAATCGTACTTGAAGTTCTTGAATTAGCCATCATTATTGTACTGTTATCATTAGTAATGATTTCATTACTATTATTATTATTATTGTTCTTATTGCTATTGTTATTATGAATATTAGGTAATGATGATAAGGAAGAAGATTCAAGAAGCAAAAGAGAATCCTTAGTTAGCGGTTGAAATTGGAAAGAATCTTTTGATTGATCTTGAAGTTTTAACTCAAGTTCATGTTGATGATTAGATCCAGATTTAGACTGTGAATTAATATGATTAATTTGAATATTATTATTATTATTATTATTATTATTATTATTATGTAAATTCATACCTAATTTCAAATTTGATTCCAGAGGCGAAGATTGCATGGTTAAATATATTAAAAATTTTTAGTATAAAGGTGAATAGGTGAATAAGGGTATGAGGTAAAAAGGTATAAGGTATATTAATCAATATAGGGACCCCCCAAAGAAACCTAAAAAAGTACCAAATAACACCAAAGACCTAATACAAAGGATAGTATTAGCACAGTTCTACAAAACTATTAGGATAAATGATTTAAAATGTATAATATTAAAAAAAATTGATAAAAAAGGGTTGTTCTTATAAAATAAATTCAAAGGATCCAAAAAAAATAAAAAAAAAAAATAAAAAAAAAAAAGAAAAAGAGGGAAATTCTGGCTCTTTTTTTTTATGTGTGTTTTTTGGTTAATTTTAATTTAAATTTTCACTCATTAATCACTACTCATTACTACTACTGCGCTCCTAGTATAAATTGAAAAAAAAAAAAAATTATTAATTATAAATTGTGAAACCACTTTATTTGCTTCAAGATGATTCACTTAAGTAGATCTACTTTGCTTGAATGTTAAGTCTGGAGAGCATGATTATGTGTACTCTATGTATACTCTATGTATAATTTATGTATAATTTTTACATATTCATTTTTTATAGACATGCTCTTTCTCTCTCTCTCCCTTTCCCTCTCTCTCTATCTATTGGATTGTATTAGATATAATTTCCGAACACCGTACAAAGCGAAATTATTCCCAAAAAAATATTAACCCTAGTAAAACTTTAATATAGCAAGTAGCGTAAAATGACAGGCAAGGGTGGAGAACAAGGTAATTGAAATTCCTTCAGTCATTTCCATTTATGGGTTTAACTAAGAATTTGAATTGTAGACGGCATTCATTATTTCCAACTCTGGCCTACATATAATACTTTATACAGTCTTCTTTAGTATTTGTTCAACACAGTATTATTAACATCAATATCAATATCAATATATAACACATATGATATATTTAATTTCCGTAAAGGGTTATAAAAATATATTATATTTTATATGAATTTTTTTATCATCATCCAAACACTACTGCTTACTATACGTATATATTTTAACTCATCTTTGTTTAATTCTTAAAAAAAAAAATTTTTTTTTTCGCGTCCTACGGGCCTACCGCCTAATTTTGAAGTATAATACTTTTTAATCTGATTATATATCTAATAAACACATATATACAAGTAGTAAGTGATTCATATGAAATAGTATATGAGATAATCAACAATAGCATCATCAACCACATCATCATTAGTTCCATCAAGATCTTAATGCAGACACACACACACGTTGGTGACACACTAGAATGAAATATCAAATAAAACTATTAGATCATATATAAGATATACGCAAAATCGGTACACGCACGGATGATATCTCTCCTTCAGAAAAAAAAAAAAATTAAAAAAAAAAATTTTAAAAAATTAGTATAGTGGCTGTCAGCTGTCAAAAAAACTTTTTTCGCGATAACAATTATTTTGGAAATCCGTACCGCTTCGGCCCATTAAATAAAAAAATAAAATTTCTGCTCATTTTATAATGTGTGTAGCCCCATGGGGCTACACGAGGCTACATAAGGCTACACAATCTACTTTTACTACTAGCCTTTGCCTGTTGGCCTCTATAATAATTTATAAATTTAATTTTACATACCTATATACAAAAGTTAAAACGTTAAACAACAAACATATTTATATACTAATACATTTAGCATTCAGGTACAATGTTTAATTTAAGAGTGCGCTTATGTTAAAGTATACACTAGTTTTAAAGTTTATTATTTCTTAATCAATAGATAAACACAGGGGTATACCGTATATATAATCATCATCTGATAATTATTGTTTAATTATAATAGTAATAACTTATATAATAAATACAAGTATTGATAAAACCATGTGATCTTTTTATTATTGATTATAATATTGCAGTAATTTGATCTATATTATATATGCATATATACTTTAACTTTACAAGTACATGTATGATATTATTGCGGCTAGTTCAACTTAAATTCTTCTTTATTTTTAATCTGATATATATAATATAGTTAAAAAGAGATAACTTGAAAGGTATAGTTTTGAGGCATTAGTTATATATATATATATATATATCAAATGTACTGGAATGCACTTAAACATATATACAATATGTATACGGTATTTTCCCTTAATTAAATATAGCTGAACATTTGATAATTTATCCCGTATTA
Source organism: Ruyongia chambardii (assembly GCA_030574595.1). NCBI lineage: Eukaryota > Fungi > Ascomycota > Saccharomycetes > Phaffomycetales > Wickerhamomycetaceae > Ruyongia > Ruyongia chambardii. The sequence goes on from JAJMFI010000564.1 coordinate 18,065, forward strand.
GTTAGCCATATTTTTTAAAAAAAAATATATATAACCGAGTTATGTATGTCCCATAATAATTAATTAATTAATTAACAAAATTCTCTAATTTATGTCGAGATTGAAACTAGTAGCCGTTGAAAAAACATGGTTATATTATCTGTTAACTTATATTTAATATTACTTGATTTTGATTTATTTTATTTATTATAATGTATTTATGATTATTATGTATATGTATATGTATATTAAATATTTCAAAACAGTATAAAACTTTCAATATTATAGTTACAACTTACTATTTACAATTTAATTGATTCAGTCTATTCTTTTTTGTTTGTTTTTTTGTAGTTAATGTTTTACTCACCCTTATAATGATCACCAAACATCTCATCAACATGTTGGAAAATACCAGTACCTTCACCTAATTCATAATCTAATGGTAATTGTTTACTATATAATTCTCCACTCTTTAAATGTTCACTAGCAATATCTGCTAATCCTTCAATGAATAATTGTGATCCATTTAATGATTCACATCTTTTAATCTTATCTCTATATTCACTTTCTCCAATTAATTCAATATCTAATTCATGTAAAGTTTCAATATGATCTGATGTAAATGCAATTGGAACAATAATTAAACCTTTTGATTCCTTAGCTAATTTTCCAACCATATCAGCAGTTTGAGCTCCTAACCAAGCTTTTGGTCCAACTTGTGATTGCCAAACAACTCTATATTGATATTTAAATTCTAATTCTTTCATAACAGCATATGATGTAGCTGCCACTTCTGCTGGATATGCATCTCCAGTATTAACAACATCCATTGGTAAAGAATGTGCAGAGAATAGAATCTTAACTTCATCTCTAATTTCTTCTGGAAATTCTAATAATTTGGCCTTAATATTATTACTTACTGCTGTAATAAATTTAGGATTTGTTGGCCATCTATCAATTGATGTCCATTCAATACTTCTTTTTTTATCCAATTCTTGTGTCTTTCTCCATAATTCATTAATAGATGAACCTGCAGTAGCATATGAAAATTGTGGATATTGTGAAAATGCAACAGCTCTAGTCATACCATCATCTACTAATTTAGATAATGCTTCCTCTGTTAATGGATGTGCATATCTAAAGGCAATATATGGTTTATGAGGAGCAGTCTCTGGATTCAATTTATCCAATAACTTACAAGCTTCTTCAGCTTGATAATTAGACCATTTAAGAATTGGAGAGCCTCCTCCAATCTCTTCATAATGATGTTCAATCTTTGGTGTTCTTCTATAAGCAATAAATTTACCGATAATGTTTTGAAATTTACCTAATTTAATAATATCACCATCTTGAAATAACTTTAATAAAAAATCATGTACTTCTGGAATAGTCGATGGTCCCCCCATATTCATAAAAACAATAGCAGTACCATTTTTATGAACTCTTTTGAATAAACTTGTTGAAGTACTAAACTTTCTTGATAATAAGTTGAATCTTGAACTAGTTGAATAAATTGAAGACATCATTTCCTTGATTCAATTATTATAGGTATGCAAAATGGGTATGAGTATGGATTAGGTGTATAAAATAAATAAATAATATTTGAATGATATATAAATATGAAATATCTGATATAAATAGAATCAATAGTTTACTTGAATATCAAAAAACAAGCAATTTGATTTAGCCTGTTTATATACCTTTAGTCAATTCGTTGTCAATATTGATCCAATTTATATATTTTTTTTTTTTTTTTTTTGCTCTCCGTTGCTACAAAAAAAAAAAGTTGAAAAGTTCTGTTAGTGGTAAGTAGGTGACATCAACTACCACAATAAGTACCCACTTGGATAATATTTTATTTTACAGCTACACTAATTAAATACATTGATTTATTTGAAGTTTTAATTGATTTTACATTGATCTGTTCTATTTCATTCTGTTCCGTTCATCATGTACAATCCAATTGCTACTTATGTTGAAAGTGTAGCAGATTCAATAGGTTTGGATCAAGCAACCTTTGGAATGGTTATCTGCCTGTTTGGCTCCTTCCCATTCAATGCCATTTTAAAGAGATTACCTGATCAAGATATCTTTTTAAAGAATATTTTTATATTATTTGTTTCATCTTTTTATATATTTGGTGTCTTAGCTCTTTATGATGGTTTCAGAACTCTTTTTATAAGTTCGATGATAACATTCTTCCTAACTAAATATTGGCATTCAAAGTTAATGCCATTCATTAATTTTGCCATAATTATGGGTCATTTAGCTTGTAATCATATTTATTATCAATTCTTTAATGAATATGATTCAAGTAAGATAGATATTACAGGTGCTCAAATGGTCTTAGTCATGAAGCTTACTGGCTTTGCTTGGAACTATTATGATGGTCAAGTCTTAAAAGATGAAGAAATTAAAGGTATTGATTTTAAGGATTCAAGTTTATCATCTTATCAAAAATTAAAATCTGTTAGGGAACATCCTCCAATTTTAACATTTTTAAGTTATTCCTTCTTCTATCCATCTTTATTAACTGGTCCATCTATTGATTTTATCGATTATTCTAATTGGATGGATACAAAATTATTTGCAGATTTACCAGATAGTAAAAGACCAGGTAAGACTCGTAAGAGAAGTATTCCAAAATCTGGTAGAGTTGCATTCTTTAGAGTCTTACAAGCAGTTGGTTGGTTATTGATTTGGGCTAAATCTGGTGAATATATTTCTTTAGATAGTGCATTCACACCAGCTTTTATTAAATCAAATTTCTTTAAAAAAGTTATTTTCTTATACTTTTTAGCATTTACCTTTAGATTGAAATATTATGCCGCTTGGACTATTTCAGAAGCTTCTTGTATTTTAGCTGGATTGGGATATAATGGTTATAACAAAGAAACAAGAGAAATTCAATGGAATAGAGTTCAAAATATAGATATATATGGTGTGGAGACTGCTCAAAACATTCATACAGTTTTAGAATCATGGAATCAAAATACAAATAAATGGTTAAAGAATTATGTTTATTTGAGAGTCACTAAAAAGGGTAAAAAGCCAGGTTTTAGAAGTACTTTATTTACATTTTTAACATCTGCCTTTTGGCATGGTACTAGACCAGGTTATTATTTAAGTTTTGCAACTGGTGCATTAATGCAAACATGTGGTAAACATTTCAGAAGAAATATTAGACCAATATTTTTAGAAGCGGATGGTAAAACTGCTAAACCAAATAAAATTATATATGATTTTATTTGTTTAATTGTTACTCATGCTTCATTGGCATATTTAGTCCAACCATTTGTCATCTTAGATTGGAATAAGTCTCTATATATGTGGGGCTCTGTACATTTTTTCGTTCATATTGGTATCTTCGTCACCATGTTCCTATTCCAGGGTCCATTCAAGAAGCAGGTTGTCGGATTCTTAGAGAAATATCAAGCATCTGCTTCAAATGAAAAATCTGTTAAGGACAAACAAGATAGAGAAACTATTCATCTAGGTATTCCTTCAACTGAAGCAATTGATAAAGAACAGATCGTCAAGGAACTACAAGATTTAACACACGATATCAAAGATTGGCAAGAACATAATGGTGTTGAAGCTGAACAAGCAGCTATGAAGCAAGCAGTTGATGAATTTGCACAAGATATCAAGAAAATCACTAATAGTAGTAGTAAGAGCAAAAGTAAGAAGACTTAAGATTGATGACCTGTTTCTGTTGTTTCTTTTTATTCTTAAAATTATGAATAGCAACAATATCACAACAGAAGTTGGCCAATGACATTAATGAAACAAAACATACATGGCAACAATAATTACCATTTGCATATAAATATATATAAGATCAGCATATTCTCATCGACATTTACCAATACAAATTTTTTGGTATATCTGTGTAATATTTCCCAATTCGGTAGTTTTCCATATTAGGAAATTTGATATCTTTTAAGCTATTTTTAAAAAAAAAGTATCGATAAAGTTCTAATTGCACCACCCAATCTACCATCTATATAGTTACACCCCCTCTTATTATAATCTCTTGAACTACGACCTTTGACCAATCCAGATATGAGTGGAGGTATACTGTTTGGTAATTCGAGCGAAGATAAGGATCCATGGTCATTACCAACTCCAAAGGATACTTGGAGCTCTTCAGAACAACCAGTAGATTCACCAATCCCTTCTGGCTTAGAAGATGAAAATGATGAAGATACCAATGGTCTTCATAAAAGTATATGGGACGATGGAACTCAAACTATTTTGAAACCAAATTCATCAGTGAGTCAATCAATATTGACAAGTCCTTTAAAGAACCCATTGCAAGATGCAGACGATATCTCGATTAATGGTGATGGAATTGATGGTAATATATTTGGCAACGCCCAACAAGATAATGACCAAGATATTCAAAATCAACAGACATTAGATGTCGATAAATTAGCACACATTACAGGTTCTTCTACCCCAGATCTCTTAGCATGGTGTAATGCAATTAGAAATACTTTTGCTCCAATTTCAAAAGATGTTATCATTGTTAATGAAATGCCGGAAAAGGAAGGTTTACTATTTAAACATACTAACTACTTAGTAACCCATTTGGTGCCTTTACCAGGTACTGATGCAAACTCTGATAGAAAAGTTATCAGACGTTACTCTGATTTCGTTTGGCTATTAGAAGTTCTATTAAAGAGATATCCATTTAGATTAGTACCTGAATTACCTCCAAAAAAGTTGGGTTCTGCAGCAGATTCCCATTTTTTGGAAAGAAGAAAGCGTGGATTAACTCGATTCATCAATCAAATAACAAAACATCCTGTTCTAAGAAATGAATCCCTAGTAATAATGTTTTTAACAGTCCCAACAGATTTAACAAGTTGGAGAAAGCAAGCCAATTATGACTCGACTGAAGAATATCAAGACGTTAAAATTTCAAAATCATTCATAGCACTATGGGAGGCTAATAAATCATTGCAAGATATGTGGAAAGATTCTGAAGCTATGATCAAAGATAATTTAGAGAAGTTCTCAAAGTTAACTGTTCTAATTGAAAGAATAGAAAAGAGATATCAACAAATTGCTGATGATAACTTAAAGTTCAAATCGATATTAGGCGAATTCAGAACCGTTAATCAACCACTATACTCAGTTGAAAACTCGTCAATTGGTTCAATTAATGAAAATATAAAGAAAATTGAGAAGCATTTTTCGAACTCAATCAATTTAATTAATGATCAAAACCAAGATACTGATCTAGGAATTGTGGAAGATTTCAAAGGTTATTCTGACTATTTAAATGCATTAAAAGCATTATTTGAAAGATATCATAGGCTAGGTGGTAATAATATCGAAGTACTAAGTAAGAAGGTCGAGTTAAACCAAGGAAAATTGAATGAATTGAGTACAAAGCCAGATGCAAGAGGTAATGATGTTGATAAATTAGTTGATTCGATTAAAAAAGATAAAAAAGATATCGAATTCCAAAGAAACAGAGATTGGTTAATCAAAGAATCAGTGATGAATGAATTCGTCCTCTTCCAAGAAACACAATTTCAAGTAACTAAAATATTCCAAGATTTCATCAATGATAAGTTAAAGTACGATGAATTGCATGCTAATAACTGGGGCCAGTTGGCTAATATATTACATGACATGCCAACTTCCAGAATAAATTGAAATAAAGAATTGAAATTTACTATTGAGGGATGTTAATTGTTCTAACTTGTTATTATATGGATATCAACTATCCATGTACTAATATATCTATTATTAATTGTATAGAATTTGTTCAAAAAAAGTTTTCTACATCGAATAAATTTATAGATTTTTTTACGCTGTAAATGGTATATAAAAATCTTGGTATTTTATATTGTTTTGTTTGAATTATGCAATCTTTTTATTTGTGTTTGTGAACCCAACACCTTTCATTGTCACTATGAAATCTCCAGAGTCATCATCTTCTTCTTTTAAAAACGCTTCAACGCCAAATACAGATTTGATATCACGTAAAAGCCAGACAAAATTCTCATCAATTTCATCTTTTGACACTCTAAGCCTACCAATATCTTCTTTACCGATACACATATATGTTAGAGCTAATGGTAACTGATTTCTACCAACAACTGAAGATTTAGAAATTTCTTCCAATAAATCATATGCTACTTTAGTTCCAATATCTTCAGGGACTTTACCAGCACCTCCAATATCTTCTACAAAAAATCTCCAACCTTTTTTGGTTTCAGCAACCAACGTAATACCAAACCCTGGACTCTTACCAGAATTTTCACCTCTCCAAACATCAGCAGTAATATTTACCTCACATCCAACGTCTCTTAAAACATCTCTAGCAGAATCAATCAATCTATTTACAATTGAAGGCGATACCCTTGTACAAAAAGCAACACCTCTAATGGCGGAAATCTTTGGTGGATCAATAGCATGCATAGTCAATGGCTGAGGAATCAATGAATCAACAATCAGATCCACTTCACCACCACCATTTGGAGGAGAACCTCTCTTTATTGTATGTAATGAAGCTTCTCTTACACCAAATTTTTCTATTATTGGTAGTAGTCCCCACCTAATGCCTTCTATCCCTGTATCTTCTTTTGAGCTTGTTATACCTTTGAACTTTACTCTGAACTTCTTTTTAGAGAATGGTGCAAGATATAGCATTGGTTCAATGAAATAACCAACAGCTTTTGAATCAGGGCAGTTATGTGTAATTTCTCCTCCAACAATTAGACCGGGTCTATATATCACTGTTGTACCAGTATAAGAAATTTCAATAGCACATCCATTAGTGACAGCTTCTAGTAACCTTAAAAATGATACTTCATAATCTTTTAAACCTGGATTTAACTCATCAGAACGAATCTTTTCAATCTTGATGGGCTTACCAGATAGTGTTGACAGTATCAATCTTATTCTGAAGTTCCTTGTTCCTTGGAAAGTGATACATTTAGGCTTTGAGGACATTATAGTAATAATGTGATACACTAAAGGTAATGTGTAGTACTTAACTTAATACTATATAAAACCATATTACTTCATCTCATCTCTCTATAATAAAATTTTTTCTAAAATAACTATCCGGGTAACATTTTCTTTATGTACCTAAAAAATTAATTAATTTTTGTTAACAAAAACAAAACAAAACAAAATAACAATAAAGAGAACATCCAAGAATCACTAACAACCAATCCAATTCAAACAAAACATTCAAACGTGCTACTAAACTCATCTGTTATAGGTTAATTAAATACAATGAGTAGTAGTACGTCTCCATTGAAAAGACAACTGACTTCTGAAGATGACAGTGACTCTGCTAAGAAGATTAAAATAGAGGATAGTTCAATACCCATCAAAGTTCCAACTACTCAGGTGACCGCCATCAACAATTCAATTACATCGAATATTGCATCTCCTATGGGTCCCCAGCTTTCGAATACCGGTACTCCGATTGCCACGACCTCATCATTACCTGTATCTCCTCAAATTCCAATATCACAGCCACAAAATATACAGACTCCAATACAGTATCAGCAACCAATGCCATCACAAGTACAAGCACAACAACCAAGGGAAGTAACCCCTTTAAACAGCACACAGTTACCATTGCAAATACCAACTCCCGTATCAACGAGCAATATTGCGGGAAGCAATGGCTTGATCACATCCAATCCTGCAGCAGCATCAATTACAAACAACAATAATAAAGATGGTACTAATCCGAAGGATAAAGAAGGGCCAGCAGACCCTGAGAGATTATCAGATACACTAGTAGCAGCAGGTGTAGATCTTAAAGAGGAAGAAGCATATTTGAATGCTCAACAACAACAGGGGAATGGGATGAATAATGGTACCAATCAAGGGCAGTCTGTATTAGCGCATCAACCAATCGAACAAATCTTCCAATCAATTCCATTTTTAGACCCAAAACATCTGGCGCAGTATATGTCTAAAGTAGCACAAGATAACGGTATCAGACAAGTTTTTGAAAATGATCCTTCTATACTACAATTGATGACATTATCCTTGGAGGATCATATGAAGAATATTTTAACTAATACTACAGTTGTCTCAAGACATCGAAGAAGATCTATTAAGCAAAGAAAGAGAAGCGAAATTGTTAAGGCAATAAGAGATATAGCTGTTCAACAAAAGAACTTAGAAGTTAAAAGAGGTGAAAAGAGAAGAGCACTTGGTCTAGATTCTGATGAATCAAGTAAATACGTGTCAGAAGAGGTTCAACATAAAGCTACTAATGCCACTGTAGCCGTGATGATGGGTGGTAGTAAGAAGAAGAAAAAGTATAGTTGGATGACAGGTGGAAATAATACTGCCATGTCTGCAAAATCCATAGATGCATCTGGAGAAGGAGCCATTCGTTTCAGAGAAGCAAGAGAAGAGCCAGGTATTGCTGTTAGAGATTTGCTAATGGTATTGGAAAAGAAGAGACAAGGAGTTGAAAATACTTTAGTAAAGGGTTATGCTAAAATGAAAGATTAGAGAACCCACAAAATCGAAATCAATAAAAGTCGTTAAGTTATTAGTATTATAACTATATCATACTATCTCGTAGATGAACTTTGTACGTTTATTTCTCAGCTATTTAATTCTTTTAAATGATCTGGCGTTACGCTACTTCTTCCAGCACTTTGTAATTTAAAAAGTTGAGATTTTCTGAATCCGGAAAAGAAAATATCAACAAAACAAGAACCATTATATTGTACACTATACTATCATCTACAATATTAGTTAAAATGCATTCGAGAAATGCATCTTCAAGCAATATGAACTTTACGTCACGATTAGGGACACCAGAAATCGGCTCAACAGGAATACCCAATGATACAAACACAAGAAAATCAGTTTTGGAGAAGCTACCAATCTCACAACATTTGGATTCGTTTGAAAAATCATTATCATCTTTATTACAATCTATTAACAAATATAATCCATCGGAGGATGATGCTATATCATTGGTAAATGCAGAGGCACTATTAAGTAAATCCATTGAAGATATAATTATTCATCAGAGAACAGGGTTAGAAATTGACAATCTCGACTTCAAATCTAAAAAATTGAACTCAAGTTGCCAAACAATACTACTAGAATTGAGTGAATGTAGAAATAAACTGAATAAACTGCCAAATGCTGATGAAGTAAGGGATGAAATTCATAAAATGGAGAGAAATAAAATAAATGCCAATGATTTATTGGATTATGCTATGAAATTAGCTAAATTTACAACGGCACCTCCAACTTTTGATTTGAATACAATTGGACCAAATAATTTCATTTGGCCTGCAGAAGATTCATTAAGAAGAGGCATGTTAGCTATGGCAGGAATGAATGAAGACTTGATTATGGGAAATGCTACAAAGACTGAAGAACCTGTTGCTGATGAAACAAATGATGATGAGGATACAAACATGGAAGATAATGAACATGGTCATATAAGAAGAAGATCATTCGATAATGATGATAACTTAGATATGGAAGATCTAGATTTATTCAATTCTGAGGATTTATAAATGTACATAATAAACCAATTTAGATCTATCAGTAATACTATTTATTACTAGCTATATAATCTCTATACTGTATGTATCAACTAAATGATTTTTTTGTATTCTACCTCTAATCTCTCTGTTTGGAATTAAGTTTCATTTGCTCCTTTCTGAGTTGAGCAGCCCTCTTGTCGAATGCATCGATAACAAGTTTACTAACACGCTCAGCAAAAATCGAGGATACCTGGTTATAGATAGAACTTTTAAATTTATACTTCAGTACCAATTCAATATCACAGGAATTTTCCCTTGGTGATTGAATTATAGTCCATTTAGTGTATAAATGTTCAAATAATGAATGTGTTATGGATTCAGCAATCACAATAGATTCCTTTGGATTACATTGTAGATCACAGACAAAAGTTTCATCGAATGATTTCCAGCCAACTCTCAAGCCTGCCTCTGACGGTTCATCATGAACATCTCTTTTGTTAATGAATGAATGGGTACAATATGGTACAAACTCCTGATAATCGGATACGTTGGATACAATATTATAAAATAATGGAGCAGGATGACTTATAGATATTGCTCGAGTATATTTGTTAGTAATTAAGTTTAAGGACATACGACATTTAATTGAACTCACTTCAATGTTCTTTTGACGGTGTAACATTGATCATCATCTGATGATGCATTTTTCAATCTATTGAGGAGCCTAAACTGCTGATATGATGACGTATGTACAATTCGTCTTCCAAGTATTGGGCTAGTTACAATTGTCCGCAGCATGGATCGACTTCCAGTTGAGTTTGTTGCTGTTAAACTACTTGACAGTGGTGTTGCAGTGCAATATCAATTACAAAAAAAAAAAAAAACAATGTGCATCATCATCACGATCAACAATCAAAACTGGTAGAAATATTGACAAATACAGAGCAATGTCTATAGAGATAGACTGGGATAAACTACAGGAAGATGGCACATTGAATGAATCATTGAAACAGTTTTTAAATTCACAGTTCCAAAGTTTACCTCTACCGAACTATTTGACGAATATTAAGGTAACCAAGTTTTCGTTAGGCTCCATAGCTCCTGAAATAACAATACGTAACATTGGTGATCCATTTCCCGAATTCTACAATCATGATAACCTCCAAAGCAGTGATACCAATGGAGGTGGAAGTATAAGTGGAGCCAGTGGAGGCAATGATTCCAATCTGGGTAATTTAAATAGAATTGTTAATAAGAGATCTGGCTCAGATTCTAACTTTCACAATATCAGTAATAATGAAGGCCAATCTCCAAGAAAAAGAAGTTCTACTCCAATGAATAATATTTTTAGTAGTAGTGCTACTAATAATAACAATAATACCAGTGAACCAGTCCCAGTAGAAGACGAATCTAGTAGGAGTGATAAAGATGATATAAACAATGATATACAGTTTGTTGTTGAATTAGAATACAAGGGAGATATGAACATGGAATTACAAGTAGACTTATTGTTGAACTATCCATCACCAAGTTTTATCAAGCTACCTGTTAAGCTAAATATTACTGACCTAGGTATTCATTCATTAGCTTTATTGACATATATCAAAAAATGTGTTTATATAAGTTTTCTTTGTGATGTAACGGATGATAACTTTGATGATATAAAGAAGAATCCTAAATTATTAAGGGATAATAGAGCAAGAATAGATATTATTAGATCAATGAAAATAGAAAGCGAAATTGGTGATTATGCTTTGCATATTGATGGTTCAGTATTAAGAAATGTGGGTAAAGTTGAAAAGTTTTTAACAGAAATGGTAAAGAGTCTATTAAGAGACGAACTAGCATGGCCAGGATGGATAAGTCTTGACTTTAACGATGATGATGGAGATGATGATATAGACAATAATCAATATGATGATGAATCTACTCTTGCATCAGATAATGACAGTATTAGCTCATGAATAGATATATATATTTTTGTATAGAATAATGAATTGATCTGAACGTATACGCCAAGCAGCCGTCTAAAACATCAGAAATATATGGTGTTTGGGTGTATATATGCATATAAGAAATTATAAGGTAATGAACAGCGTTATTATATTCACGTTGTATTGCTTCAAGTAAGTGAAAACTAAGCTTGAATGACAATGGTTGAAGCGACTCATATATTTGAATTATCACTGATACTTATTACGACAATACTAATCAGAATTGCATTTGTGATACCATGCTTCAAAAAGAACCAGACAACTAAGAGTAAAAAGATACGAACTAAAGTTCTATGTCTGTTAGGATCTGGAGGTCATACTGGTGAAATGTTAAGAATATTAGAAGATCAATTCAATTCTGAATACGAATTACAGTGGATAATAAATTCCAATGATGAAAACTCTAAGATTCAATTACAAAAGTATATGGATAGTTTAAGTTGTTGTAAATTGAAATCATCCATTATTATTGAAATGTTAAGAACAAGACATGTCGGTGAATCAAAGTTAAGTTCAATTATAACAGCGATTAAATCAACTTTCAATTTGATCAAATTAGTCAATTATCCTATACCAGAGCTGATAATATTGAATGGTCCAGGGTCATCTATTCCAATAATACTATATTATACTATTCTAAGATTATTTTTCTTGAAAGATATTAAAATTATCTACATTGAAAGTTTAGCCAGAGTCTCTAAACTAAGTCTTAGTGGTAAAATGGCTTACCTCTTCGTCGACAGATTTATCGTTCAATGGTCAAAATTGGCTTACCTACCTTTGGCTGAATATCATGGTATATTGGTTTGAAAGAATCAAATTTACAATCATAGAGGTAATAATAAAATATCATCAAATCGCTTCTATAATTTGATATCGTCGCTTCTCAATTGGGTAATTGCTTTCGGGATCGCTCAAAAAAGCATAATCAGAATTCATTACAAAAAAGTATATAAACCATTAAATAATCACACAAAGCTCTTGCTCAGTTGATAAGTGGTTGATTAAGTAACTGTTTACTCTATTACATAATGTCTTCATCATATAGTACGACAACTCAAACCTCCTCTTCTCCAGTGCTACATCTAACGCCTTCAGCTGCTGTTGTTGATATTAATACTACTTCTCTTGAAGAGGAAGAAGATGGAGAAGTTAGACCAAGGGATTTAACTGAAACATTAGGACCTCAAGGTGTTCATAATATAGCTGCTGGTCAGTTTCCTTATAACCATGTTCAACCAAAGTTTAAAGATAAATATGAAGAAAGAAAAAATTTATTAGAAAGAATGGCAGGTGCCTTTAGAGTCTTTGGTAGAAAGGGTTATGGTGAAGGTGCAGCTGGCCATATTTCTGTTAGGGATCCTGTTGATCCAGATACATTTTGGATTAATCCATTAGGTAGACATTTTTCATTGATTAGAGTTTGTGATTTAGTTCATGTTGATGAAAATGGTAAAGTTATTGGTGGTAATAAGGCAGCTGTTAATGCAGCTGGTTTTAGAATTCATTCTGCTTTACATAAGGCAAGACCTGATGTCAATGCAGCATGTCATACACATTCAACTTTTGGTAAGACATATTCATCATTTGGTAAACCATTAGAAATGTTAAATCAAGACGTTTGTATGTTTTATAAATGCCATACTGTTTATGATAATTTTGGTGGTGTTGTCTTAGAAGCTGAAGAAGGTAGAAGATTAGCAAGTGCCGTTGGTAAATATAATAAAGGTGTTATTTTACAAAACCATGGTTTACTAACAGTTGGTAAGAGTGTTAATGAAGCTGCATATCTATTTACATTAATGGAAAAATGTTGTGAAATCCAATTATTAACTGATTCTATTTCTGCTCCAGGTTATACTAAGAATATTATTGGTGATGAAGAAGCTTCATTCACTTATCATATGACTTCTGATCCTGAAACTTTATATACTGAATTCGAAGTTGATTATGAATTGGAATTAGAATTAACCAATGGTGCCTTTTTAAAGGGTAATGATCAAATTGAAGAATTTGCTTATCATGTTGAACCATAGGTATAGGATGAGAGTTAATTTTAATCTTTAACTTATATATTTAGCGCTGTTTTCTTTTATTTTAATTTATATTTATTTTTATCAATCTACTATTCATACAATTTGATCTCTTGTAGATGATTGCTGTTTTCGATATTTTATTTACTATTAAAATCATAGCTATTATTAAAACACAACTTTTTTCATTTCATTTATTAACAAAACAATTCTTTTTTAATATACATGAAGTACATACATACAAAGTTTGAAGTATAGTTAACTATACTCTTATATAAATTTTAAAATGGTTAGCAGAGATTAATCCTTTGTAATTCTTAATTTTTCAACAGTTGGTTGATATTCTTTAACTTGTTTTTCAAATTGTTCCTTTGAAACACCAGATTGCCATCTTAATGGATAAGCATAATGATCCTTTGGTACACAAGTTTGACCCTTTTCTCTATAAACATTTTCTCTAAATGTACCACCTTCAACAGCATATTCCTTTTGAGCTAAACCTCTCTTTTGTAATTCAGGTACTAATAAATCAGAAATACTTTCAAAAGTTTCAAAATGATGAACATTTGTAAAATTAAATCCATCAATACCAGATTTATCAACAAATTCTTCAATTTGATCAGCTACTTGTTGAGCGGTACCATGGAAAGTTAAAAAGAAATCACCATTAGCTAAGAATCTTCTAGTTATAATAGTATTTGGATTTTTCTTGACAAATGGAGTAACCCATTCAGCAGATAGAGGATTTTTACTTAAATCTTCATCCCATTCAAATAAATCTAAATTAATACCAGAACCACCAATTTGAACTTGAGTACCTCTAATATCTTTATATTTTTCAACTTCTTCAACTAAAGCCTTTGCCTCTTGTTCATCTTTACCAACAATAACTCTTAATTGAGTAACGAATTTCAAATGATCAGGATTTCTACCATATTTTGATTTAGCTAATGCCTTTGTTTCAGTAATTTTTTGTTTTGCCTCTTCTGGAGTTTGAGAATTAATAAAGATTAATTCACCATGTTTAGCACCTAATAATTTTCCCTTTGGAGAGGTACCAGCTTGAATAATCATTGGAATTCTTTGTGGAGAAGGTTCAGTAATTTGAGGACCAGGAACTTTAAAATGTATACCATCATGATTAATTTCTCTAATAGCATCAGGATTACTAAAGATACCATTTTCCTTATCATATACAACACCATCATCTCTCCAAGATGATAATAATAATTCATAGACAACTTGTAAATATTCATCAGCCTTTTCATATCTTAATTCTTTTTCTTCTAAATCAGCACCATCTTTTAATTGTCTTGCAGCAGTTGGTAAGAATGAAGTAACAACATTCCAACCAAATCTACCATTTGAAATATGATCTAAAGTAGCAGCTCTTCTAGCAAAATGATAAGGATGTTCAGTTAAAGTTGAACAAGTAATACCAAACCCAACATTTTTTGTTGATATAGCCATAGCAGAGATATATGCAGTTGGATCATTCTTTGGGAAATTATTACCAGTAATGGCAGCTTCAGTAAAATTATTTGGACCTTTATAACCACCATATATAGCTAATGAATCACCAATGAAAAGAGCATTAATCTTACCTCTTTCAGCAATTTTAGCAATATTTATCCAATATTCAGGTTTAGTATATTCTCTTGATCTATCTCTTGGATTTCTCCATTGACCTGGAGCATGTAAAACTGGAGTGAAAGCATCAAAAAAATTTAAGATTAATGGAGTACGTTCAGTCTTTTGTTTCTTATTAATATGTTCAGAGGCAGTCATAATGTATACAAGATTGTTAATTAATATTTATTATGAGAAAAAAAGAATTGAGTTATTAAGGATAATTATCAATATTTATATTTATAATATTTATAATAATAATAATGTATTTGATAATTTTGTTAACAATTGAATATTTTATAATCAACTAATCTTTAAATACAAGCAATGGAAGAGAAAGAAAGAAAAAAAAAAAGGTGATGTGATTAAAATATTGAATGATTTTAAAACTATGGATTCATCATGATGATTAATTAATTCAAATTTTTTTTTTGTCTTGAGAATCTGTTGAGCATATTAATTGAATCAATTGAATTTAAAACTTCATTAGAATTCAATTTTATTTCAATTCAATTGAAGTATTATAAAGATTACAATTTCTACTATTTAAAATATGATTTAGTAACTATTTCTATAGTTATATATGCGAAATTTTCAATAGTTCATTCTCTCTCTCTTTATTAACTGTATTTTACCATAATCTTTATACACAGTATTAATAATTAGTTTAGTGCTTATTTGTGGATGTTGTGGATTTTAACTGTGGCATTCATTACGTTGAAGTTGATGGCCACAATTGTTTCTGGGGAATTAAAATTAAAAATTGAAAATTACAATTAAAATTAAAAAAAAAAAAACTTAAAAAAAAAAAAAAAAAAAAAAAAAAAAAAAAAAAAAAAAAAAAAAAAAAAAAAAAAAAAAAAAAAAAAAAAAAAAAAAAAAAAAAAAAAAAAAATGAAATTAAAAAAAAAAAATAAAAAATAAAAAAAAAAAAATAAGATAGAGCTCCCACCAAGTCTCTTAGTCCACTTTATCAAGCTCTATTTCACCTTCTAGTCCCCCTATTTCGCCAAATTTTAGTCAAACCAAACCAAACCAAACCAAATTAATAATAAAAATTAAAATAAAAAAAACTAGCGCAGATAATTTATTCTCTTTTATCATTCCGTGTTCCATTAAGCATATGAAACAGCAAACTTCAACTAATTAAAAATATAAATATAAATATAAATATAAATTGAATTGTATGGGAAGAACTCGTGCACTACTACCTTAGTCAATGGGTTCACACAGTTCGCAATTATAAGAAATAATTAACTAATAGTCTATATATCTTTTTAAAACACTCAAACACACACACACACTTACACTTACACTTCTTTATGCAAAAAAATTCTTTACGCATTCTAGTTCTCAAAACGGTAATGCAAAACATTTAGAATTTCCCAAGAGTTTTATACTTAGTTGTAACTTGTATCAGTATAGCCGGATCTGGCTAAATGGTTTCCTTTTCTAGCGCATGTTGCTATGTGGGCGGACCGGAATTCTTAATTGAGAGAAATTTCAAGTTTTGTTATATTTATTAGTTATTACTGAGAACTAGATGAAATAGTTGTTATGAATGTTGTTGATGTTGATGTTGTTGATGTTGTTATTAATGTTGTTTAGTAGATTGATTCTTATTCATATTCATATTAATATTACTCTTTATTAATTCTAATTAATTGTAATTTTTCTCCTTTTCCAATGACAATTATTTATCAATTTTAATATCCCTTGTTATTAATAAGGAGAAATCCCATGTTTGCTACTAATAATTTAATTACGTACAATTACAACTTATATTTCATATTTCATATTCTATATTGTATATATTGAATTTATTGTATATTATTTAATGATATATATGAATACTTGTAATTGTATTCATTTAAATAATATATAAGTAATATAAATAATACGTAGTATTGACATATAATATGGTATATTTATATTTACAACCCCCCTATAATTATATCCCCGTTCCGTAATTTTGGTTATTAATATTATGTCTTGTTGATATAATGAAATGATTTTAATTCTCGAGTAATTATGATATATATATATTGTATAGTATATACTGTATATAGTATTAATAATTAATAAGTTCTACTGTCAGATTAGAAATACAACTGAATGAATATAATTATACTGATAAAATTATAAAGTACAAAATGAGGATAAAAATTAACTATGTATTATTAATTCAAATTGAAAAATTAAATTAAACGATGTATATTTACCTAATAAGGCTGATTTTTTTAACTTCAATACTTAGAAAAGAGATTAATGTAAAATATAATAATAAGTAATAATTATAACATTACGATTATAAATAATTAATGGATAGTACAGTAACTTATAGTACAATTGATTAAAGGTAGACTAAGTAAAATTATAGATAATTGTTATTTTGATTTTTATTTTAATTTTAATTTAAATTTAAATTTCCATACCATGCATCATCATATGTTGAATGGGATAAAACATTAAAGAAAAAACAAAACAACAATAAAAAGATGGATTAATAATAATGTTAATTAGTAGTAATTTAGTAAAAATATTGAATTAATTAATTGATTATAATAATAACAAAAAAGACAATTTGAAAATATATATATATATATAAAAAGAAAAAAAAGAATAAACAAATTATTCTTTTTAATAATTTATAATAATAACTTTCAAATTTAGATATAAAAAAAGTAGGCAATTAATGTATTATTATAATCATAAAAGATAAAAAAAAAGGTTTAAGTAAATATTATAAATTTCAAAACTTTGGAATGAAATGAAATATTTAATAAAAGAATAAAAAAGGGAAAGTTGTAAAGTGATTAAAATCACAACTATACGTATGTTAAAAAAACATTTGAAGTTAAAACAGAAATGGGGTAAAAAATTGTGTTTGTTTGTTGATTTCAGCAATTCAAATCATATTGATTTAAAGAATATTATTGAAAATAATGTTAATGATAATTATTATGATTATGGTAGTAATGTCATTGTATTTTGAGGGTATATTAATTGTATCAAGGATAAGAATAAATGGTATAAGATGGGTATGTATATAATGGGTTTTAAATAATAACAATTTCTTGATATAATTATTATTGATATTATTATAGTTATTATTATTATTGTTGGTATTATTAAATGGTAACTGATATTATGATTATTATTGTTTAATGTTATTAATATTATTATTATTATTAATTTTTTTTTATTTTATATTATAATTATTATATTGATGAGTGAAGTCAAAGAAAAAATAAATAATTGATTAGTTAAAAAAAAAACAAAAAAAAATTTAAACAGCAGAAACGGTTGGAATACCAGTCTTTGGAGATGATCTTCTCTTGAATGAACCAAATGCACCACCTTGTAATAAGTTCAAGGTTTGTAAGATTAAACTAACCAAGAATAAAAAGAATGAAAAGTATAAAAAGGCAACAGTAGCTTGAGCTTCTCTACATCTATCCTTTGAACCTTGAATAATTGAATTACTTTCAACATGACTTGAATTGGAACATGAAGTAGCTTTAATGGCAACAGCTAAGGCAGTAGCAGCGGCAAAGGTAAAGACAAAGTTTAAAAAGTCAAGGACTAATAAAATTGCTGGCCAAGCTAAAAATTCAATAAAATTAGCAAATAAACCATAAAATGATGAAAATACTAAACCAAAGACAGCAGAAAAGATACACATGTTTACTCTACCACTTGAAGCATCTTGAGATGCAATTAATTTAGCAGTTAAACCTAAAACAATGACTAAAAAGACAAAGTTTAAGGCACGGATGGCGTTATCAGCAATACTCAACATTATAACTATATGGAAGATGAATTAAATTGGAATTGGAATTGCAATTGAATTGGAATTGAATTTAATATTAATGAGTTCTTTAATTAAATCGTTAACACTATTAATTTAAGGGGGTAAATTAATTAAGTTAGGGAGAGAGAGGAAAAAAACAAATTTAAAATAAACAAAATAACAAAATTAAAATAAGGGAAAATTTCATATTTATATATTATTTAGTTTTTTTTTTTAAGCTGCTTTTTTTGGGTTTTCTAAAGTAAATAAGGAAAACAATTCAGTAAATGTCATTTGCCGTATTGGGAAATCTGTTTAGGTAACAACAAAAACAAAACAACCAGAATTCAGAAATTGCCGGATTAGGTTCCTGCACGTCAACAGTGACAAAAAAAAGGCTTTTGCAATTTGCGCCTTGCCGCTTCGAGAACTTTATCATTGAATATTTCAAATAAAATAATTTAGATTAAGATTAAAATTGACCTAGTGGGTCTAGTCTAGAGCTAAAAGGTCATATCCTTATAGTCTCACATCCAAACACTCAATCTCCCACTCTCGTTTCTCTCTCTCTAGAGGTTAGTAGCCCTTAGTCTTTTAATTGCTGGATTGGAGTTTTATGATAGACTGCTATAATGGTTTTTGCCACCAATCAAGTACTACTACTATTGACTATTGCTATAACAACAACAACGTTGATATCAATTGACAAAGGATAATGTCGTATGGTATTATTAATGATTCATTTCAGGCTACCATCTCCTTCTTGGATAAATGCTCTGATGAAGTCTTGGATAAATTGGCTGTAATTCAAGTGGAGAATAATGGAACACTTCTATTAAATAATAAGAGTGATTTAATATTAAATAATTTAACAATAATTCAATTAAAATTTAATGAGATTCATTTATTATTTAAACAATATGTTATAAATAATGATCAATTATCAAATGGAATTTCAAAGAGAAGTTTAAAATCAAAATCAATTAAATTAAATCAAATTATTAAAATATTAGAACCATTTAAAAATGGTTCAATATTAAACAATAAATTAAACATTAATGATTCAATTGATAATAATAATAACAATGATAGTAAGATTGATCAATATAGAGATGAATTAATGTTGATTAATAAATTAGAGGATATTATTCAACTTTATTCATTAATTTCATTATATCAAATTACTTTGACTAAATTAATTGATCAAACTTTATCCTTAGAAGATGATATTATATATTGGGATTCAATTTATAATTCAAATTTTAATCTATTTATCTATTCATTACAGACATTACCATCAAGAATATTAACTCTTTCATCAAAAGTTTATAATGATATCAAATCATCTTCCTCATTAATAACTTCTTCCTCTTCCTCTTCTACTGCTTCCACATCTAATTCAGTATTTTCAATTGAAAATTTAACTTTTAATAATTTGTCAAAATTTTTAAATTCAATCTTTGATTCAATATATTCAAATCTAATAAAGAATAATATAATTGGATTCTATAAAAATATTAACTTCAATAACTATAATAATACTTCATTAATTGATTCCAAGAAGTTTAATATCAAAAATATTAATAATTATTTTAAAATAATCTTTAATATTCCATTTACATCTATATATGATGAAATTATTCAAAAGAGAAATAATATATTGAATTTAAAACGTTGTAATGCTAAAAAATTAGGTTATCTAATAAATAACGTTCCAAAGGTTAATAATATTAATAATATTAATAAGAATAATTTAATTTCAAATTCATTATATAAATTGACATTGACATTAAAGGAATCTGATAATTTTACTGATATTGATCATAATAATAATCATCACCAAAGTGATACAATTAGTGATAATAGACATAATGATTTTATAATCAATGACGATGATGATGATGATGATGATGATATTGCATCTAGAGAAGGTGATGTATTTAAACAATTATACAAAACTTCAACTCAAATAATACCCACTGTTACTCAATCTAATAAACTTATTAAATTAAATAATCAAATACCATCATTATTAACAAGATATTGGCCAAATATTCTTTTAATTTCTCTATATGGTCCATCTGCAATAATATCTGTAATTACTAATAAGGATTTAATCTTGAAATTTATTAAAGAAAATTTAATTGATACAATTCTACAATTCTATAAGAATTGGATATTAAAACCAATTAATAATATATTAAATACTATAAAGCATGATGGTAAATTTTCTTTAATATCACAAAATTCTTTAAATTCAGATTTAGATTCATTAAAGAGAATGGTTATTGATTATATTCTTGAAACAGATCAAGAATTAATCTCTAATAAATCATCTGTTGAAATTGAATCTATAAAGAATAATTTATCAAGTCTAATTGATTCAGGTGATCTTACAATGTTAATGAAAGATTATGAAACTGAAATAAAATCTCCAGTTTCAAATATTGTAAAGGGGAAATTAATCAGATCTTTATTGATACAATTACAAAAGACTAAAGTTGATAGTTCAATTGTTATTAGTGGTATTGATAAATTATTAAAATCACAAGAATTAGTATTTGGAGTAGTAGCTGCTTCACCAAGTATATTAATAACCCTATACTTTATAAGATTTTTAAACTCCTATTTTACTAATGGTTATATCTTAAGAAATAGGAGTAGTAATTCTTTAATTGTTAAAAAGAATTTAAATGAAATTGAAAGATTATTAAATTATGATGCTATCACATTTAATTCAAACTCATCATCAAATTCAAATACTACTCAAATTGATGAAGATTATATTAATGGTATTCTATTATTAGAGATTCTATCATTAAGAAATTATGGTTATCTATTATTACCAAAGGATAGAAGAGATGAATGGATTAGAGATATTAATGAATTAAATAATAATGAATTCTCAAATCAACAAAAATTAAATATAATCTCTAGACTATATCATACCTATAATTATTGCTTCTTTTAGTTTAAAACAGATTAGACCCAAATATATTTATATACACATTACAACAGAACTTGTAATACAACATTAAAAGCCAATTAGTAACCATCAATAGTTGTAGTATTCTAGTCGTAGTAGTATTTATTGTATACACATTAAAAAAAAGAAGAGGAATTTCATATTATGAAACATTGGACATCTTAATTTATATTGTTTGCTTAAATATTCTATACTGTTTTTATCGTAGCTGTTAGTTATTGTTATTGTTATTGTTTCAGCAAATATATATATAAATCATCACATTATTATTATTCTTCATTTATTTTCTTATAAAAAAGGTAATCTTCATCTTAATCATTAAATTTTTGAAGCTGTGCTAGCAGCAGTAGCATCAGCAACAGATCCATCATCAGGTCTAGTAACAGGCCATTGATAAACACCTTCTGGATTAAACTTATAACCCATTTTGGATAGATAAGGTCTTAATTCTTTTGGACCTCTTGAGCCATATGCATAGATTGATGGTGATGGAGAATCTGGACCTTCAATATAATCTAATAATGGAGTAAATAATTCCCAACTTGCCTTTAATTCATCATCTCTAATGAAATTTGAATGATCATCATGTAAACAATCTCTAATCAATGCTTCATAGGCTTCAGGAATCCAGAAATTAGCATATCTTTTCTTATATGTTAAATCTAAATCAGTTAAAGTAGTTTGAGTTGAAAGACCAGGTTGTTTTGTATTAATCTTTAGATAGATTGCTTCATCAGGTTGAATTCTAATAACTAATTCATTTGGAGGAATATCTTGGAAATCTGAATTTTTAAATTGAATTCTAATATCAACTTTTGAACTATTTAATGCCTTACCAGCTCTCATAATTACAGGAACACCTCTCCATCTATCATTATCAATTTCAAAATTTAAACAAGCATAAGTGACAGCCTTTGAATTTGGTTTAACAGTCTTATCATCCAAATATGAAGGTTTTGTACCATCAATTGATCTACCATATTGACCTATTAGAATTGTATCCTTATTAATTGGTTTAATTTGTTTTAATAAATCAACTTTAGCATCTCTAATTGATTCTGGATTAAACTTTTCAGGTTGTTCCATAGTTAATAGAGTTAATACTTGTAATAAATGATTTTGCATAACATCTCTAATAATACCAATATCATCAAAATAACCACCTCTACCTTCAGTACCAAACATTTCTTTAAATGAAATTTGAATTGAAGTGACTAAATTACTATTGAATAAACTTGAAATAATTGCATTACCAAATCTTAATACTAATAAATTTTTAACCATTTCCTTACCTAAATAATGATCAATTCTAAAGATTTCCTCTTCAGTAAATAAAGGTTTTAAACCTTCTTGTAATTTAAGGAAAGAAGATAAATTATTACCAAAAGGTTTTTCAACAATAATTCTAACTAAACCTTTATAATTATTTCTCTTAATATGAGTGGCAACTTCAACAAATACAGAAGGTGGTAAAGCCAAATAAAACAATCTATGAGGTTGAGTAATATTTCTACTAGTTTCAAATTCTTGAATCTTCTTTTCTAAATTAATAAATCCATCATCCTTATCATATGAACCACTGACATATTCAATTAAATTCAAAAATTCATCAATAATTGAAGGATTACGATCAT
>JAJMFI010000565.1:5329-19632 GCA_030574595.1 Ruyongia chambardii
AAAAAAAAAAAAAAAAGTTATGCCGAAAATAAAAAAAATTATGTACGGAATTCCGCAGATCTGAACCAGCCTCCAATTGTGAAATTAGATTGATTAAAAGACAAGCACGCAAGAAGTATCAAAAGCTAAGACAAAGGATAAAGAACATGAAAGGATAGTTACTTCATTTGCATCAACACAGTTGTAATTGAATACTTGGACGAGCAGACAAAGAGAAGAAAAATAAACATGACTAAATAGTCTTCTCCTTCATTGACCTCAATTAAAAAGTATTTTTTTTGAACTTTATTAGTTCGTTTACTTCTCTCTTCGTTTGTCTGTTGATATTTTTTTTTTTTTAGATCCTGCTTAATTCCTCGAAATGGTAATAAATGATTTACAATAACATCTTGTAGATCAATTGAAGAGCTGGTTAGTATAGGCTTATCCCCCCAACCAGCGCATTGATGAATGAAGTAAGGAAGTTTCTTTAACTAATAGTACAGACTATACCTTTAGCACTAGCACTAGCTATGTAAGTGTTGGTTGATGTTCACTGGTCTATATTGTTCTATATAATAATACTGTTGAACATTATGTCTCGGGCTAAATCTCAGGGGCATATCCTGCATGAACAGATTATTACTATTAGTAGAATTAATTAATTAATGATTACAATAATAGTTTGGTATATAACAATATACATTCCTTGCTTCTTTTCTTTCCACCTATTCTTTACTTAATCTCTCAAGCTGTACTCCTATCAAACTCATAGCTGCATAGTGTGACACTAGTAGAGTTGTTCATTCACTTAAAACAACAAACAACAAACACCTATCTCTCTGTTTGATGAACAATTGCTATAATTTATTTCTTTTTTATATCTATACATTTTTAGATATCTATAAGTGAAAAGATCATTCAAGAAAGGTAAACAAAGTGAAGAAAAAAAAAACACTTAAGAGAGAATGGTTTCTACTACTAGTAGTATAATAATACTGACTACAATAATATCATCCTTTGCCACCATTATTGCTTCTAGTGCAGCACCTACCGAGAATAATGATAATGATAATGCCTCTTCCAATATACCTTCAACTAGTTCAAATTATATTTCTTTTGGTGTAAAGAAATCTAGAACAAATTCAACTCTATCAAGATTACAAAAGAGATCTGATTCTGAAGATTTAGATATGACTTGGGTTGATAGTTTATTCTATTCTATTGATATTAAATTAGGTACACCTGGACAAAATATTTCAGTTGATATTGATACAGGTTCAGGTGATTTATGGGTTTCATCATCTTCAAATAGTGCTTGTTCATCAGGAGAATTAGGTGATGGTTCATCAAATGTATTATACTGTACTGAATTTGGTACCTTTGATACAGAGAGTTCAAGTACATATGAAGAATTAGATGAAAGTTTTGAATTATTATACAGTGATAGTAGTGAAGTAACTGGTACATATGCAAAGGATACGTTAACAATAGGTGATGTTTCAATATCTTCATTTCAATTTGGTTATGCCACATATGCTGATACAATTACTCCAATTTTAGGTATTGGTTTGAAAAATATTGAATCAAGTAGTGATAAATATGATAATTTCATTCCAACTTTGGTATCTAATGGCGCAATTAATGCTCAAATTTATTCTTTATACCTGGATTCGGATTCTGGTGATGATGCCACTTTATTACTAGGTGCAGTTGATACAAATAAATTTTCTGAAGATAAATTATCACTATTACCAATTGTAAATACTTGGAGATATTCAACCTTATCAGATTTAGCTATAACTGTCTCTAGTGTAACATTAACACAGAGTGGTTCAAGCTCTGAATTAAATAATGATCTTAGAGCTGCCATCCTGGATTCAGGTTCCTCTGCTACTACTTGGCCAAAGGATATATTCGAAGGTATTGATGGTATTACATATAAAGATAGTTATTTATATTTTGATTGTGATGCAACAAGCGATTCAAATGTAATAACTATCAATTCACAAGGTTTTGAATATTCAATTGCATTATCAGATTTAACAGTGACAAGTTCAACATCTACTTGTGTCTTTCTATATTCGACTTATCCATATATAATATTTGGTGATGATGTATTAAGAGAATTATATATTGTTTATGACTATGATAATTATGAAATTGCATTAGGTACTGCTGATTATAGTAATGATAGTGAAAATATCGTTGTTGCTGATTCTACAGGTGGTATCCCATCAGCTACTACTGTAGCTAGTTACTCCAGCACATTTGGTGATTATACTTTTGTTAGCTCATATTCTGCTACTCATACACAAACTGCATTAGCATCGGCGACTACCACTACTACTTCGAAGAAAGTTTCTTCTTCCTCTTCTTCTTCATCTTCTTTATCATCATCTTCATCGTCTTCTTCATCATCTTCATCCTCCACCACATCCCTTACCTCAAGCTCCTCCTCTTCATCTTCGTCAACTTCTACTTCAAAATCAACTTCTTCTTCTTCTTCTACATCATCATCAACAACTCCAAGAACATCTTCCTCTTTATCAACATCATATACATCATTCATATCATCGAGTCATTCATCAATAAGCATTTCATCATCAAGTTCGTCAGCTTCCTCATCAGATTTAAATCTGATTTCATCAAATAGCTCCGTCTTGAGTTCTTCATCCTCTCAAGGTAGTTCCAGCAGTAATAATTCCACTGCAACTTCAGCCAGTCAAACATCTATTGTGATTGCATCTACAACTAGTGTATCAACTACAGCCACAGCCTCTTCATCTGCTCAAAGTAGCTCCACTGCTAACCTTGCTGTCAATTTCGGGTCCAACAAGATAATGGTATTCTTATCTTCAGTAGTTTCATTATTAATTTAAAGCCAGGACTAGTGATATAAGTGTTTTTTTAACATCATTCTATATTCATTCTTCGTTAAACCTTTGAATAATATTTCTTTCGTCATTTTCATTTTAAGATTTATTACTGTTAGTTTATCTTTTAGTATACACTGTATTATTGCATATTATACATATAATTATTGTGTATAATATACTTTCTAGTCATTATACTCATAGCGTACTTATTATTCAAATAACTACAATAAACTAGTAAATCATTATTTCTTATTATAAAACTAATTATTGTTCTTGGAACTCATCGACATGAATTGACTGACCACGGTAAGTATTCTGTTGGGGCTTTAAATCAGTTTGTTGAGAGATAAAAGTTTGAACATTCGTTGCAGAATCCATATAATTATGATTACTTAAATTTTTAGCAGGTATTTTTTGATGGGTATGATGTTGAAGCTGTTGATAATAATTGACGTTTTTATTTTGATTCTGGTTCTGGTTCTGATTCTGGGTCTGGAGTTGACTTAAAGTAGTTAATAATGGATCAGAGTGTTGTGAAGTCATAATTGGCTTGCGACTGTCATCGCCGATAGAATTTTTAAATTGTTGCAAGTGTTGGTTTAGTTGATTGCTTTGAACTTCTGACTGGGTCTGATTTATGGAAAAATCGTTAGATTGTATACTTGTATTAGGAGTCTGGGGTAAGACTGAAGTATTCAGAGTTGTATTCGAGGAAGTACTTGAGCTGCTCATTGGAGAAGCTCTTTGAGTCTGTGATGATAAACTCGAATTTTCTGGAATGTTCAAAATCTTCAAGTATTTACTCATGTCAAATGGTTGTAAACTATATGATATAGGCTTTATCTTGAGCAACTTCACAAACTCATTGTATACATCAGAACCCTCATACCAAATTGTTATATAATCAAAGATTTCCTTATTGACTAATTCGTTCCTTTCAATGATGGATATTAGATGATTGGAATCATTATGAAAAACTAAATGATTTAGTAATTTAATTGATATTCTTTGTAAATCTAAGTTATTTGAGCTAATTTTACTGATAAATTCAACAAATTTATAAAGAGCGAAAGAATCAAAAAGCTTAAACAAATTTTCAAGAAATTTGAAAATTTTGATCTCAATTTGTAAGTGAGTGATAGCAACATACTCATTACTATTGATATTGAATTCCAATTCATTCAGAACTGTAAGCAACAGGAAGATGCTACTATAATAACTTTGTAAGATTTTATCATAAGTCTTGAACTTCATATTATCAATGTTACTCAAATTAATATTCATCTTCAGGGAATCCTTGCTATTTGTATAACCAATGATAATTTTGTTGAAAATGACTAAAGATAACTGAATGGAATTCAAAATTCGATTATAATTGTTCATATTTAATTGTAAATCAGATAGACGAAGCTCATTGTCATATTTTACATTCATGAAGTTTGAAATGGCAAATGGTGGCAATCGGTCAAATTCTAGTACATCGTCAGAATTGATAGCATTAGATATAGCCTTCTTTGGGTTACTCATCACTAGCAGAGAGTTTGATAAGATAAATATGATAGTATTGAAAATTGAGGGTAAAGTTATTGAACTACCATATTCGTGTAGAGATAGATGATCTTTGCTGAATTCAAAATCTCTGTTTATTAAATACAATGATTTTTCCAAAATCAACAATAAGTGATAGTTGGAATTAATGAAGCTTACCCTTGTATTTTGATTGATGATTTCAAACAGAACCTCATATCTGAATTGGTCTGATGTTGATAATCTTTCAAATGAATCATTAGTAAATAGATACTGTGAATAATAGATTATTGGATCCTGAGAAGAAAGAATCGTTGATATTGATTTGGTGGTGGAGAACAGTAGTGACCTATGTGAGATTTTATAAATGATATATAATAGTTGTGAATGCATTGGTAATTCACTTTGGCTAAACTGAGATATCAAACTTTCAAAATAAGTAGATAAATCTAAAGCCTCAATAGTTAATAAAAGTGTCTGTGAGCTTATATTTGATGATAACAAGGGGATAATCCCACTGATATTTGATAGTAATTTACTCTGTTCTTTTATAGTGTTTAATATGCTATAAATTTGAATAATACTTGTGCTAAGCTTATAGAGATAATTGTTTAAAGGATTCGGAAATAGTTTAGTAATTAAATGTTCTGATATTATGATTGAATCATTATCACCAGCAATGGTTAGGAACTCAATTTTATTAAGGATATCGATTGGACCAATAAGACTTTTTGAGTTATTATTAATATCATTAGCTGCTGTTACATTCAAAGTCTTTTCCCATAACTTGTTGAATACTTTAAACATTTCGATATTTGTGTTTGAGTTGATCAGGAATAAATTTAGGATGGAGTCCTTGAATATCTTGAAATTCTTCAATAGAATAGTTACCAATACTGAAAGAATTTTGATTAGAATATCACTGTTTGTGTTCAGTTTGAATGCAAATGAAATGGTGATCAACAAAGGACTTATTAAGTTGGTCGACTTTAAAAGTAAATGATTATCATTTTCATAGAGATTTGATCGGTTAAGAATGTTTAGAATATGGATATACAGAGATTGAATTTCCATGATTGAATTTTGATCAATCTGCGCGGTCTTAATGTTTTTGTTAATTCTGAGATTGGCACTTAAAATTGAAACTATTTCTAAGTAGTTTAATGTTTTTGAATCCACAATCTTGGCAATTGGGTCAATATTTGGTAATCGTTGAACAATATTTGAGATCTCATCTTCAACAGACTGTATTTTAATCTCATTCTTCTTTAATAATTCATTGATATCCATTAACTTATTTAAAGATTCCAATAATGCAGTTTTTTGTCTATATTTAGCTGCTTTAGTATCAAACCTAAGATTTTTTGGGTCAATATTATATTTGAATGCAACTGTTTGTGAAGGCGAATTGACGCTATTATTATTTGTATTTGGAATTTTAGCTGGATCCATAGAATCCAATGTACGTAGATGTTCCTTGAGCTCTCCCATTATTATTTATTAATCAGTCTAGATATATATATTTATGTATAACCACTGTGATTCTTATGTCTAGATGATCTGTGTGCTCTTGTATTATCGAAAGAACTTCATTAAAAACAACTCACAGATTTCAAATTTTAAATCTGCCTTGAAAAAATTAAGAAGGATTTTTTATAAGAGAGAATTACAAATTATGAACATTTCATCACAGCTTTGTATTATTAGAATCTATTGATCTGTCAAATCTTAGTATATGGGTTAGACTGGTATTACATTTGTAATGGGTGCAAATTGTTCGTTATACTGTTTTATATACGTTTTCAATATGAAACGAGATCAAATGAAAAAAGATTGAGTTATCTTTGTATTATCCTAATGTAGAACTTCTCCGGATTAGTATATTTAAAATGTTTTTTCTTTTGGCCACTTTTGAGATTACTAAGTATATTAACTGTAGACTTGTATCAACCGCAACATATCTCATAATCCATCCTGAATTCAGTTTACAATTGTATCACTCACGTATATATACATTCATTCTTCGCTGTTCGGCACTTCAGTAATTGCAATTGGAATTTTTAATATCTATTTTAAGGCAAACACTGCACTGTATTGTTTCTTCTCTATTACCCTAGCCTTTATGTTAAGTAAGAATATTACATTTTACAATATTTGAAATTAAATGACTATTTCAGAATAACCATTCGTTTTATTTCTTGATGAATGTCTCTTAAAAAAATATTATGAATTAACTAATATATAAAATACATATATAAACCGCTAAGATTATTTTCCTGTATAGATAACCCAAAAAAACACTCTCAATAAAACTAGAAAGATAATAAATAATAACAAGAAACATTCCCCTTTAGATAAAACAAAATAAAAGATGCATTAAAAGCAGAATATTACAAGCAAAGTGTGAAAAACAAAATAAGACATTAGAAACAAAATAGTACATAGAGAAAACCCAAACAAAAGAAATAAGGAAAATGCTGCAAATAGAAAAATATGAGTTTTCTAGTGATAAATTAAGAGTTAGTGGTTTAAATTGATATAAAGGATAGCAATAGTTATGAAGTGACAATTTATATTGTGTTTTTACATTAGAGATTCAAAAACATAGTTTCCCAATAGCCAATGAAAATAGTAGCTAGGGTAAAAAAGTAGAATAAACCAAGGCAAAAAATAGCAGTTGAAATGTATGACACCAAATATTTAAGATAGCATAGAAATGAATATTATGTAGCAGCGATTGCAGGAATAATAGTACATTAGACTAATAGTCGAATGGAATATGATGAAAATCATGATGAGAATTAAAAAATGTTAGAAAATAGCGAATGAATAATGATGCATAAAATGAAATGAACTGAAATGAAATGAATAGCTTGAAATGTAGCATTGCGTAATTTTGGTTTATCTTGATTGAGTTAGATAATGAATATGTTGAAGAATAAAGATAGCAATAGTGGTATCCTTCTATAAAGTGTATTGTATTTATAGTTTATTTTGTTGTTGATCGTTAAATTCTATCTTATGAAAACCTCATTAAGTTCATTCTTTTTGAAGACATTAGAACTAAGAGTATGCTTATTATCAAGCTTAAAGCTTAAGTTAGAATCCAAATGTGACTTTAAATCCATTAATGAAGGATCATTAGTAAGAATAATATCGCTTTGTGAGGATCCATTCGAGTTATTCGATAATGATGATGACACATGTTTGGAATTACTGATATTATTATTATTATTATTATTATTATTATTATTATTATTATTATTATTATTATTATTATTATTATTATTATTATTATTATTATTATTATTAGATGATGATGGAGTATTATTGTAGAAACAATAACGTTTCAAGAATTCTTTATAATCATCATCAGATTGATTGGTATTACTGAAATTTGTACTATAATTTGAGTTCGTATTCAATATACCATTTGTATTTGACTTTCCATTTGAATTTGCATTTGGCTTAAATGATGGAATTGAATTGAACTTTCTTTCAACAGCTGTCTCGGGATGGTATATATGGTGTAAAGCTGATGGGATTGATGATTGTGTGAGAGATTGAGAACCAATTTGTGGGACTATAGTATCATTTGAAGAATTTGAACTTATAGTAATTTCAGAACCTGTAGATGATGGTCTTGATGAGCTTATTGAATTAGAAATTAAATCAAATTGACGATGATGTGGTGATGGTTGCAATGTTCTATAAGAACCCGTATCCTTACTATTATTGCTGTCGCTAGTGTCGTTACCATTATTGTTATCAGATGAGGTCTTAGCTGTTGGGATTGTGGTATTAGTTGAGTTATTGGTAGATAATGATGATAACCAATTTGAAGTTGAATAGTTATTGAAATAATCCGTATCATCAGAGAAATATCTAGTATAATTAGTATATTCAACGGCACTTGGAGAAACAACTGGGTTTGAAGTAAACTTCAAAGGTGATGAATTATTAGAAATTTGAGATAGTGGAGAAGTTGTTGTTTGCTTTGATTTTGTTGGTGAATTTAATGCTGATACAAAATTATCATTAAGAAGTCTTGGATTACTTTTATGATTCTTCAAAGAAGTAAATGAAGAAGACTTTCTTAATCCACTTGATGGTGATTTTATTGGTGAACAATAACGATTTTTCTTAGTTGATGATGGTGATGAGACTGATGATGAATTTAAAGAGTTTGTTGTTGCTGATTGTGATTTTAAATTATTGTTAATGATTTTCAGTCTATAGTTATTTGATTCATTATTATCATATAGTACAGAGATACCGTTACCAATAACATATTTAATACAAAGTTCTAAATTAATAGAAGATTGATTGTGATGAGTTAATAAAGATGATGCAGTTAGGGGAATTTGAAAGATGAAAAGGTCCTTTTTGTTATTAATTGACTTTAAGAATTTTGCTTCCTTTAAAAAGATGGTTTCCCAATTGTTTGAAGTATATTTTACTTCCAAATATTTTTCAAATGAAAGGTTTCCAACTTCAATTATACCTTGAATTGAATTAGATTGACCATTTGATTTAATAATTGAAATGGAAGTTAATTTAACAGGTTTAGATGAGATAGAACTTGATGTAGATGATGAAGAATTTGGCAATGAAAAATTTAAAAAATTCAAAGTCCAATCATTTTGTTGTTGTTTATTAAAATTGGAATGTTTTGATAAATGTAACGAATCTAATTCTGAATTTAACGAATCATTATCAGAATCTGAAGAATCATCACTTGAAGAAGAGGAATAAGAATCTGAAGAATATGATTTTGTATGTAATGAAAATATTGCTCTATTATTATTGTTATTATTAGATCCATCAATAGAACCTTCTGGTGAATTTTCTGGTGAATTTGCATTTGAGATTGAACTTGGTTTAGCAAATTCATCAAATCTTTTGACATTGATCAAATTTGTTGAAAATCTTACAGTCTTTGGAGTGAATTGATTATTTGGACATGATTTTGATCTAGTTAAATTTGGTAATTTTAAGGAAGATTTCAATCTTTTAATTGGAGAATTAGTATTTGAAGAAATTGAATTCATACTTGATAATGAAGTTGAGCTGTTATTAGTGTTTATTGTGATTAGAATCTTATCGTTTAATAAAGTTGAATTTGGATTGTTATTCTTATTCTTGTTATTGTTGTTGTTATTATTACTATCATTGTTGTTGTTATTATTATTGTCATCTTTGTTGATACAATTTTCATTAGAAATTTGTAATTTTGGAGTGACAGTTAATGTCAATTCAGGATTATCTTCACTACTATCATTAGATTCTGATGAAGAGATAGATATTTGACGACGATGATGTTGATTAAAATTATCAAATACACTTGAATATTGACCTGAAGTAATTGGTTTTTCTCCATTCAATGTAAAAGTTGATTTATTGGTAGTGATATAAGATGGAATTGATGATGAATGATTAGCAATAGTTGTATCTGAATCAGGATATGAGATTGAGGTAGTATCTTCATCATCATTTTCATTTTCATTTTCATCTTCAACTTCATTATGATTATCAATAACGATATCGTTATCATTGATATTAAAATTATTAATTAATGAATTCTTGTTTCTATTTGTAATGGTAGAGGTAGAAGCAATAGATTGTAATTTATTATGAACAATTGTAGCAATTGAAGAATTTGAATTATTTGAAAGTTGATAGTTAAATTGTCTATTATTTGGTAATTGACTTAAATATTGATTTTGAGAAAGTGAACTTAGAGAAGATGATGAAGATAGTTCAGGAGTAGTTGTTAAACTAGGAGGTAAAGAGGAAGTATCAATATGATTATTCTTTATATCATTGTAGTTTTTATTGTTAATGTCATTATCATTTTCATTATTATTAATTAAATTTGTTGAATCTAAATCAGAATCTGTGGCGGTAGAATTAATTGTACTTGAAGATTTTAAAGCAGATTTATTTAAAGTTCTTGAATTAGACATCATTATTGTACTGTTATCATTAGTAATGATTTCATTACTATTATTATTATTGTTCTTATTGCTATTATTATTATGAATATTAGGTAATGATGATAAGGAAGAAGATTCAAGAAGCAAAAGAGAATCCTTAGTTAGCGGTTGAAATTGGAAAGAATCTTTTGATTGATCTTGAAGTTTTAACTCAAGTTCATGTTGATGATTAGATCCAGATTTAGACTGTGAATTAATATGATTAATTTGAATATTATTATTATTATTATTATTATTATTATTATTAGTATGTAAATTCATACCTAATTCCAAATTTGATTCCAGAGGCGAAGATTGCATGGTTTAATATATTAAATTTTTTTAGTATAAAGGTGAATAGGTGAATAAGGGTATGAGGTAAAAAGGTATAAGGTATATTAATCAATATAGGGACCCCCCAAAGAAACCTAAAAAAGTACCAAAATAACACCAAAGACCTAATACAAAGGATAGTATTAGCACAGTTCTACAAAACTATTAAGATAAATGATTTAAAATGTATAATATTAAAAAAAATTGATAAAAAAGGGTTGTTCTTATAAAATAAATTCAAAGGATCCAAAAAAAATAAAAAAAATAAAATAAAAAAAAAAAAGAAAAAGAGGGAAATTCTGGCTCTATTTTTTATGTGTGTTTTTTGGTTAATTTTAATTTTAATTTTCACTCATTACTACTACTGCGCTCCTAGTATAAATTGAAAAAAAAAAATTATTAATTATAAATTGTGAAACCACTTTATTTGCTTCAAGATGATTCACTTAAGTAGATCTACTTTGCTTGAATGTTAAGTCTGGAGAGCATGATTATGTGTACTCTATGTATACTCTATGTATAATTTATGTATAATTTTTACATACTCATTTTTTATAGACATGCTCTTTCTCTCTCTCTCCCTTTTTCTCTATCTATTGGATAGTATTAGATATAACACTAAATAAATTTCCGAACACCGTACAAAGCGAAATTATTCCCAAAAATATATCAACCCTAGTAAAACTTTAATATAGCAAGTAGCGTAAAATGACAGGCAAGGGTGGAGTACAAGGTAATTGAAATTCCTTCAGTCATTTCCATTTATGGGTTTAAATAAGAATTTGAATTGTAAACGGCATTCATTATTTCCAACTCTGGTCTACATATAATACTTTATACAGTCTTCTTTAGTATTTGTTCAACACAGTATTATTAACATCAATATCAATATATAATACATAATATATTTAATTTCCGTAAAGGGTTATAAAAATATATTTTATATGAATTTTTTTATCATCATCCAAACACTACTGCTTACTATACGTATATATTTTAACTCATCTTTGTTTAATTCTAAAAAAAAAAAATTTTTTTTCGCGTCCTACGGGCCTACCGCCTAATTATAATACTTTTTAATCTGATTATATATGTGATGAACACATATATACAAATAGTAAGTGATTCATATGAAATAGTATATGAGATAATCATCAACCACATCATCAATAACATCATCATTAGTTCCATTAAGATCTTAATGCAGACACACACACACGTTGGTGACACACTAGAATGAAATAACAAATAAACTATTAGATTATATATAAGATATACGGAAAATCGGTACACGCACGGGTGATATCTCTCCTTCAGAAAAAAAAATTTAAAAATTAGTATAGTGGCTGTCAGCTGTCAAAAAGCTTTTTTCGCGATAACAATTATTTTGGAAATCCGTACCGCTTCGGCCCATTAAATAAAAAAATAAAATTTCTGCTCATTTTATAATGTGTGTAGCCCCATGGGCGGCTACACGAGGCTACACGAGGCTACATAAGGCTACACAATCTCCTTTTACTACTAGCCCTTACCTGTTGGCCTCTATAATAATTTTTAAATTTAATTATACATACCTATATACAAAAGTTAAAACGTTAAACAACAAACATATTTATATACTAATACATTTAGCATTCAGGTACAATGTTTAATTTAAGAGTGCGCTTATGTTAAAGTATATACTATTACTAGTTTTAAAGTTTATTATTTCTTAATCAATAGATAAACACAGGGGTATACCGTATATATAATCATCATCTGATAATTATTGTTTAATTATAATTATAATAGTAATAACTTATATAATAAATACCAGTATTGATGAAACCATGTGATCTTTTTATTATTGATTATAATATTGCAGTAATTTGATCTATGTTATATATGCATACATACTTTAACTTTACAAGTATATGTATGATATTATTGCGGTTAGTTCAACTTAAATTCTTCTTTATTTTTAATGTGATATATATAATATACTTAAAAAGAGATAACTTGAAAGGTATAGTTTTGAGGCATTAGTTATATATGTATATATCAAATATCAAATGTACTGGAATGCACTTAAACATATAAACAATATGTATACGGTATGGTATATTCCCTTAATTAAATATAGCTAAACATTTGATAATTTATCCCGTATTAGTTAGCCATATTTTTTAAAAAAAATTATATATAACCGAGTTATGTATGTTCCATAATAATTAATTAACAAAATTCTCTAATTTATGTGGAGATTGAAACTAGTAATCGTTGAAAAAACATGGTTATATTATCTGTTAACTTATATTTAATATTACTTGATTTTGATTTATTTTATTTATTATACTGTATTTATGATTATTATGTATATATGTATATGTATATGTATATTAAATATTTCAAAACTATAGTTACAACTTACTATTTACAATTTAATTGATTCAGTCTATTCTTTTTCGTTTGTTTTTTTGTAGTTAATGTTTTACTCACCCTTATAATGATCACCAAACATCTCATCAACATGTTGGAAAATACCAGTACCTTCACCTAATTCATAATCTAATGGTAATTGTTTACTATACAATTCTCCACTCTTTAAATGTTCACTAGCAATATCTGCTAATCCTTCAATGAATAATTGTGATCCATTTAATGATTCACATCTTTTAATCTTATCTCTATATTCACTTTCACCAATTAATTCAATATCTAATTCATGTAAAGTTTCAATATGATCTGATGTAAATGCAATTGGAACGATAATTAAACCTTTTGATTCCTTAGCTAATTTTCCAACCATATCAGCAGTTTGAGCTCCTAACCAAGCTTTTGGTCCAACTTGTGATTGCCAAACAACTCTATATTGATATTTAAATTCTAATTCTTTCATAACAGCATATGATGTAGCTGCCACTTCTGCTGGATATGCATCTCCAGTATTAACAACATCCATTGGTAAAGAATGTGCAGAGAATAGAATCTTAACTTCATCTCTAATTTCTTCTGGAAATTCTAATAATTTGGCCTTAATATTATTACTTACTGCTGTAATAAATTTAGGATTTGTTGGCCATCTATCAATTGATGTCCATTCAATACTTCTTTTCTTATCCAATTCTTGTGTCTTTCTCCATAATTCATTAATAGATGAACCTGCAGTAGCATATGAAAATTGTGGATATTGTGAAAATGCAACAGCTCTAGTCATACCATCATCTACTAATTTAGATAATGCTTCCTCTGTTAATGGATGTGCATATCTAAAGGCAATATATGGTTTATGAGGAGCAGTCTCTGGATTCAACTTATCCAATAATTTACAAGCTTCTTCAGCTTGATAATTAGACCATTTAAGAATTGGAGAACCTCCTCCAATCTCTTCATAATGATGTTCAATCTTTGGTGTTCTTCTATAAGCAATGAATTTACCAATAATGTTTTGAAATTTACCTAATTTAATAATATCACCATCTTGAAATAACTTTAATAAAAAATCATGTACTTCTGGAATAGTCGATGGTCCCCCCATATTCATGAAAACAATAGCAGTACCATTTTTATGAACTCTTTTGAATAAACTTGTTGAAGTACTAAACTTTCTTGATAACAAGTTGAAGTTGAA
>JAJMFI010000565.1:19732-41592 GCA_030574595.1 Ruyongia chambardii
TTTTTTGCTCTCCGTTGCTACAAAAAAAAAAAGTTGAAAAGTTCTGTAAGTGGTAAGTAGGTGACATCAACTACCACAATAAGTACCCACTTGGATAATATTTTATTTTACAGCTACACTAATTAAATTCATTGATTTATTTGAAGTTTTAATTGATTTTACATTGATCTGTTCTATTTCATTCTGTTCTGTTCATCATGTACAATCCAATTGCTACTTATGTTGAAAGTGTAGCAGATTCAATAGGTTTGGATCAAGCAACCTTTGGAATGGTTATCTGCCTGTTTGGCTCCTTCCCATTCAATGCCATTTTAAAGAGATTACCTGATCAAGATATCTTTTTAAAGAATATTTTTATATTAAGTGTTTCATCTTTTTATATATTTGGTGTCTTAGCTCTTTATGATGGTTTCAGAACTCTTTTCATAAGTTCGATGATAACATTCTTCCTAACTAAATATTGGCATTCAAAGTTAATGCCATTCATTAATTTTGCTATAATTATGGGTCATTTAGCTTGTAATCATATTTATTATCAATTTTTTAATGAATATGATTCAAGTAAGATAGATATTACAGGTGCTCAAATGGTCTTAGTCATGAAACTTACTGGCTTTGCTTGGAACTATTATGATGGTCAAGTCTTAAAAGATGAAGAAATTAAAGGTATTGATTTTAAGGATTCAAGTTTATCATCTTATCAAAAATTAAAATCTGTTAGGGAACATCCTCCAATTTTAACATTTTTAAGTTATTCCTTCTTCTATCCATCTTTATTGACTGGTCCATCTATTGATTTTATCGATTATTCTAATTGGATGGATACAAAATTATTTGCAGATTTACCAGATAGTAAAAGACCAGGTAAGACTCGTAAGAGAAGTATTCCAAAATCTGGTAGAGTTGCATTCTTTAGAGTCTTACAAGCCGTTGGTTGGTTATTGATTTGGGCTAAATCTGGTGAATATATTTCTTTAGATAGTGCATTCACACCAGCTTTTATTAAATCAAATTTCTTTAAAAAAGTTATTTTCTTATACTTTTTAGCATTTACCTTTAGATTGAAATATTATGCCGCTTGGACTATTTCAGAAGCTTCTTGTATTTTAGCTGGATTGGGATATAATGGTTATAACAAAGAAACAAGAGAAATTCAATGGAATAGAGTTCAAAATATAGATATATATGGCGTGGAGACTGCTCAAAACATTCATACAGTTTTAGAATCATGGAATCAAAATACAAATAAATGGTTAAAGAATTATGTTTATTTGAGAGTCACTAAAAAGGGTAAAAAGCCAGGTTTTAGAAGTACTTTATTTACATTTTTAACATCTGCCTTTTGGCATGGTACTAGACCAGGTTATTATTTAAGTTTTGCAACTGGTGCATTAATGCAAACATGTGGTAAACATTTCAGAAGAAATATTAGACCAATATTTTTAGAAGCGGATGGTAAAACTGCTAAACCAAATAAAATTATATATGATTTTATTTGTTTAATTGTTACTCATGCTTCATTGGCATATTTAGTCCAACCATTTGTCATCTTAGATTGGAATAAGTCTCTATATATGTGGGGCTCTGTACATTTTTTCGTTCATATTGGTATCTTCGTCACCATGTTCCTATTCCAGGGTCCTTTCAAGAAGCAGGTTGTCGGATTCTTAGACAAATATCAAGCATCTGCTCCAAATGAAAAATCTGTTAAGGACAAACAAGATAGAGAAACTATTCATCTAGGTATTCCTTCAACTGAAGCAATTGATAAAGAACAGATCGTCAAGGAACTACAAGATTTAACACACGATATCAAAGATTGGCAAGAACATAATGGTGTTGAAGCTGAACAAGCAGCTATGAAGCAAGCAGTTGATGAATTTGCACAAGATATCAAGAAAATCACTAATAGTAGTAGTAAGAGCAAAAGCAAGAAGACCTAAGATTGATGACCTGTTTCTGTTGTTTCTTTTTATTCTTAAAATTATTAGTAGCAACAGTATCACAACAGAAGTTGGTCAATGACATTAATGAAACAAAACATACATGGCAACAATAATTACCATTTGCATATAAATATATATAAGATCAGCATAATCTCATCGACATTTACCAATACAAATTTTTTGGTATATCTGTGTAATATTTCCCAATTAGGTAGTTTTCCATATTAGGAAATTTGATATCTTTTAAGCTATTTTTTAAAAAAAAAAGTATCGATAAAGTTCTAATTGCACCACCCAATCTACCATCTATAGTTACACCCCCTCTTACTATAATCTCTTAAACTACGATCTTTGACCAATCCAGATATGAGTGGAGGTATACTCTTTGGTAATTCGAGCGAAGATAAG
The DNA here is from genome assembly GCA_030574595.1 of Ruyongia chambardii. Lineage (NCBI taxonomy): Eukaryota > Fungi > Ascomycota > Saccharomycetes > Phaffomycetales > Wickerhamomycetaceae > Ruyongia > Ruyongia chambardii. The sequence goes on from JAJMFI010000565.1 coordinate 22,087, forward strand.
GATCCTTGGTCATTACCAACTCCAAAGGATACTTGGAGCTCTTCAGAACAACCAGTAGATTCACCAATCCCTTCTGGCTTAGAAGATGAAAATGATGAAGATACCAATGGTCTCCATAAAAGTATATGGGACGATGGAACTCAAACTATTTTGAAACCAAATTCATCAGTGAGTCAATCGATATTGACAAGTCCTTTAAAGAACCCATTGCAAGATGCAGACGATATCTCGATTAATGGTGATGGAATTGATGGTAATATATTTGGCAACGCTCAACAAGATAATGACCAAGATATTCAAAATCAACAGACATTAGATGTCGATAAATTAGCACACATTACAGGTTCTTCTACCCCAGATCTCTTAGCATGGTGTAATGCAATTAGAAATACTTTTGCTCCAATTTCAAAGGATGTTATCATTGTTAATGAAATGCCGGAAAAGGAAGGTTTACTATTTAAACATACTAACTACTTAGTAACTCATTTGGTGCCTTTACCTGGTACTGATGCAAACTCTGATAGAAAAGTTATCAGACGTTACTCTGATTTCGTTTGGCTATTAGAAGTTCTATTAAAGAGATATCCATTCAGATTAGTACCTGAGTTACCTCCAAAAAAGTTGGGTTCTGCAGCAGATTCCCATTTTTTGGAAAGAAGAAAGCGTGGATTAACTCGATTCATCAATCAAATAACAAAACATCCTGTTCTAAGAAATGAATCCCTAGTAATAATGTTTTTAACAGTCCCAACAGATTTAACAAGTTGGAGAAAGCAAGCCAATTATGACTCGACTGAAGAATATCAAGACATTAAAATTTCAAAATCATTCATAGCACTATGGGAGGCTAATAAATCATTGCAAGATATGTGGAAAGATTCTGAAGCTATGATCAAAGATAATTTGGAGAAGTTCTCAAAGTTGACTGTTCTAATCGAAAGAATAGAAAAGAGATATCAACAAATTGCTGATGATAACTTAAAGTTCAAATCGATATTAGGCGAATTCAGAACCGTTAATCAACCACTATACTCAGTTGAAAACTCATCAATTGGTTCAATTAATGAAAATATAAAGAAAATTGAGAAGCATTTTTCGAACTCAATCAATTTAATTAATGATCAAAACCAAGATACTGATCTAGGAATCGTGGAAGATTTCAAAGGTTATTCTGACTATTTAAATGCATTAAAAGCATTATTTGAAAGATATCATAGGCTAGGTGGTAATAATATCGAAGTACTAAGTAAGAAGGTCGAGTTAAACCAAGGAAAATTGAATGAATTGAGTACAAAGCCAGATGCAAGAGGTAATGATGTTGATAAATTAGTTGATTCGATTAAAAAAGATAAAAAAGATATCGAATTCCAAAGAAACAGAGATTGGTTAATCAAAGAATCAGTGATGAATGAATTCGTCCTCTTCCAAGAAACACAATTTCAAGTAACTAAAATATTCCAAGATTTCATCAATGATAAGTTAAAGTACGATGAATTGCATGCTAATAACTGGGGTCAGTTGGCTAATATATTACATGACATGCCAACTTCGAGAATAAATTGAAATAAAGAATTGAAATGTACTATTGAGGGATGTTGATTGTTCTAACCTGTTATTATATGGACATCAACTATCCATGTACTAATATATCTATTATTAATTGTATAGAATTTGTTCAAAAAAAAGTTTTCTACATCGAATAAATTTATAGATTTTTTTACGCTGTAAATGGTATATAAAAATCTTGGTATTTTATATTGTTTTCTTTGAATTATGCAATCTTTTTATTTGTGTTTGTGAACCCAACACCTTTCATTGTCACTATGAAATCTCCAGAGTCATCATCTTCTTCTTTTAAAAACGCTTCAACGCCAAATACAGATTTGATATCACGTAAAAGCCAGACAAAATTTTCATCAATTTCATCTTTTGACACTCTAAGTCTACCAATATCTTCTTTACCGATACACATATATGTTAGAGCTAGTGGTAACTGATTTCTACCAACAACTGAAGATTTAGAAATTTCTTCCAATAAATCATATGCTACTTTAGTTCCAATATCTTCTGGGACTTTACCAGCACCTCCAATATCTTCTACAAAAAATCTCCAACCTTTTTTGGTTTCAGCAACCAACGTAATACCAAACCCTGGACTCTTACCAGAATTTTCACCTCTCCAAACATCAGCAGTAATATTCACCTCACATCCAACATCTCTTAAAACATCTCTAGCAGAATCAATCAATCTATTTACAATTGAAGGCGATACCCTTGTACAAAAAGCAACACCTCTAATGGCGGAAATCTTTGGTGGATCAATAGCATGCATAGTCAATGGCTGAGGAATCAATGAATCAACAATCAGATCCACTTCACCACCACCATTTGGAGGAGAACCTCTCTTTATTGTATGTAATGAAGCTTCTCTAACACCAAATTTTTCTATTATTGGTAGTAGTCCCCACCTAATGCCTTCTATCCCTGTATCTTCTTTTGAGCTTGTTATACCTTTGAACTTTACTCTGAACTTCTTTTTAGAGAATGGTGCCAGATATAGCATTGGTTCAATAAAATAACCAACAGCTTTTGAATCAGGGCAGTTATGTGTAATTTCTCCTCCAACAATTAGACCGGGTCTATATATCACTGTTGTACCAGTATAAGAAATTTCAATAGCACATCCATTAGTGACAGCTTCTAGTAACCTTAAGAATGATACTTCATAATCTTTTAAACCTGGATTTAACTCATCAGAACGAATCTTTTCAATCTTGATGGGCTTACCAGATAGTGTTGACAGTATCAATCTTATTCTGAAGTTCCTTGTTCCTTGGAAAGTGATATATTTAGGCTTTGAGGACATTATAGTAATAATGTGATACACTAAAGGTAATGTGTAGTACTTAACTTAATACTATATAAAACCATATTACTTCATCTCATCTCTCTATAATAAAATTTTTTCTAAAATTACTATCCGGGTAACATTTTCTTTATGTACCTAAAAAATTAATTAATTTTTGTTAACAAAAGCAAAACAAAACAAAATAACAATAAAGAGAACATCCAAGAATCACTAACGACCAATTCAATTCAAACAAAACATTCAAAGGTGCTACTAAACTCATCTGTTATAGGTTAAATACAATGAGTAGTAGTACGTCTCCATTGAAAAGACAGCTGACTTCTGAAGATGACAGTGACTCTGCTAAGAAGATTAAAATAGAGGATAGTTCAATACCCATCAAAGTTCCAACTACTCAGGCGACCGCCATCAACAATTCAATTACATCGAATATTGCATCTCCTATGGGTCCCCAGCTTTCGAATATCGGTACTCCGATTGCCACGCCCTCATCATTACCTGTATCTCCTCAAATTCCAATATCACAGCCACAAAATATACAGACTCCAATACAGTATCAGCAACCAATGCCATCACAAGTACAAGTACAACAACCAAGGGAAGTAACCCCTTTAAACAGCACACAGTTACCATTGCAAATACCAACTCCCGTATCAACGAGCAATATTGCCGGAAGCAGTGGCTTGATCACATCCAATGCTGCAGCAGCATCAATTACAAACAACAATAATAAAGATGGTACTAATCCGAAGGATAAAGAAGGGCCAGCAGACCCTGAGAGATTATCAGATACACTAGTAGCAGCAGGTGTAGATCTTAAAGAGGAAGAAGCATATTTGAATGCTCAACAACAACAGGGGAATGGGATGAACAATGGTACCAATCAAGGGCAGTCTGTATTAGCGCACCAACCAATCGAACAAATCTTCCAATCAATTCCATTTTTAGACCCAAAACATCTGGCGCAGTATATGTCTAAAGTAGCACAAGATAACGGTATTAGACAAGTTTTTGAAAATGATCCTTCTATACTACAATTGATGACATTATCCTTGGAGGATCATATGAAGAATATTTTAACTAATACTACAGTTGTCTCAAGACATCGAAGAAGGTCTATTAAGCAAAGAAAGAGAAGCGAAATTGTTAAGGCAATAAGAGATATAGCTGTTCAACAAAAGAACTTAGAAGTTAAAAGAGGTGAAAAGAGAAGAGCACTTGGTCTAGATTCTGATGAATCAAGTAAATACGTGTCAGAAGAGGTTCAACATAAAGCTACTAATGCCACTGTAGCTGTGATGATGGGTGGTAGTAAGAAGAAGAAAAAGTATAGTTGGATGACAGGTGGAAATAATACTGCCATGTCTGCAAAATCCATAGATGCATCTGGAGAAGGAGCCATTCGTTTCAGAGAAGCAAGAGAAGAGCCAGGTATTGCTGTTAGAGATTTGCTAATGGTATTGGAAAAGAAGAGACAAGGCGTTGAAAATACTTTAGTAAAGGGTTATGCTAAAATGAAAGATTAGAGAACCCACAAAATCGAAATCAATAAAAGTTGTTAAGTTATTAGTATTATAACTATATCATACTATCTCGTAGATGAACTTTGTACGTTTATTTCTCAGCTATTTCATTCTTTTAAATGATCTGGCATTACGCTACTTCTTCCAGCACTTTGTAATTTAAAAAGTTGAGATTTTCTGAATCCGGAAAAGAAAATATCAACAAAACAAGAACCATTATATTGTACACTATACTATCATCTACAATATTAGTTAAAATGCATTCGAGAAATGCATCTTCGAGCAATATGAACTTTACGTCACGATTAGGGACACCAGAAATCGGCTCAACAGGAATACCCAATGATACAAACACAAGAAAATCAGTTTTGGAGAAGCTACCAATCTCACAACATTTGGATTCGTTTGAAAAATCATTATCATCTTTATTACAATCTATTAACAAATATAATCCATCGGAGGATGATGCTATATCATTGGTAAATGCAGAGGCACTATTAAGTAAATCCATTGAAGATATAATTATTCATCAGAGAACAGGGTTAGAAATTGATAATCTCGACTTCAAATCTAAAAAATTGAACTCAAGTTGCCAAACAATACTACTAGAATTGAGTGAATGTAGAAATAAACTGAATAAACTGCCAAATGCTGATGAAGTAAGGGATGAAATTCATAAAATGGAGAGAAATAAAATAAATGCCAATGATTTATTGGATTATGCTATGAAATTAGCTAAATTTACAACGGCACCTCCAACTTTTGATTTGAATACAATTGGACCAAATAATTTCATTTGGCCTGCAGAAGATTCATTAAGAAGAGGCATGCTAGCTATGGCAGGCATGAATGAAGACTTGATTATGGGAAATGCTACAAAGACTGAAGAACCTGTTGCTGATGAAACAAATGATGATGAGGATACAAACATGGAAGATAATGAACATGGTCATATAAGAAGAAGATCATTCGATAACGATGATAACTTAGATATGGAAGATCTAGATTTATTCAATTCTGAGGATTTATAAATGTACATAATAAACCAATTTAGATCTATTAGTAATAATATTTATTACTAGCTATGTAATCTCTATACTGTATGTACCAACTAAATGATTTTTTTAGTAATCTACCTCTAATCTCTCTGTTTGGAATTAAGTTTCATTTGTTCCTTTCTGAGTTGAGCAGCCCTCTTGTCGAATGCATCGATAACAAGTTTACTAACACGCTCAGCAAAAATAGAGGATACTTGGTTATAGATAGAACTTTTAAATTTATACTTTAGTACCAATTCAATATTACAAGAATTTTCCCTTGGAGTTTGAATTATAGTCCATTTAGTGTATAAATGTTCAAATAATGAATGAGTTATGGATTCAGCAATCACAATAGATTCCTTTGGATTGCATTGTAGATCACAGACAAAAGTTTCATCGAATGATTTCCAACCAACTCTTAAGCCAGCCTCTGACGGTTCATCGTGAACATCTCTTTTGTTAATGAATGAATGGGTACAATATGGTACAAACTCCTGATAATCAGATACGTTGGATACAATATTATAAAATAATGGAGCAGGATGACTTATAGATATTGCTCGAGTATATTTGTTAGTAATTAACTTTAATGACATACGACGTTTAATTGAACTCACTTCAATGTTCTTTTGACCGTGTAACATTGATCATCATCTGATGATGCATTTTTTAATCTATTGAGGAGTCTAAACTGCTGATATGATGAGGTATGTACAATTCGTCTTCCAAGTATTGGGCTAGTTACAATTGTCCGCAGCATGGATCGACTTCCAAGCGTTTCCTCTTAGTTGAGTTTGTAGATGCTGTTAAACTACTTGACAGTGGTGTAGCAGTGCAATATCAATTACAAAAAAAAAAAAACAATGTGCATCAAAATCATCATCACGATCAACAATCAAAACTGGTTGAAATATTGACAAATACAGAGCAATGTCTATAGAGATAGACTGGGATAAACTACAGGAAGATGGCACATTGAATGAATCATTGAAACAGTTTTTAAATTCACAGTTCCAAAGTTTACCTCTACCGAACTATTTGACGAATATTAAGGTAACCAAGTTTTCGTTAGGCTCCATAGCTCCTGAAATAACAATACGTAACATTGGTGATCCATTTCCTGAATTCTACAATCATGATAACCTCCAAAGCAGTGATACCAATGGAGGTGGAAGTATAAGTGGAGCCAGTGGAGGTAATGATTCCAATCTGGGTAATTTAAATAGAATTGTTAATAAGAGATCTGGCTCAGATTCTAACTTTCACAATATCAGTAATAATGAAGGCCAATCTCCAAGAAAAAGAAGTTCTACTCCAATGAATAATATATTTAGTACTACTACCAATAGTAACAATAATAACAGTGAACCAGTCCCAATAGAAGACGAATCTAGTAGGAGTGATAAAGATGATAGAAACAATGATATACAGTTTGTTGTTGAATTAGAATACAAGGGAGATATGAACATGGAATTACAAGTAGACTTGTTGTTGAACTATCCATCACCAAGTTTTATCAAGCTACCTGTTAAGCTAAATATTACTGATCTAGGTATTCATTCATTAGCTCTATTGACATATATCAAAAAGTGTGTTTATATAAGTTTTCTTTGTGATGTAACGGATGATAACTTTGATGATATAAAAAAGAATCCTAAATTATTAAGGGATAATAGAGCAAGAATAGATATTATTAGATCAATGAAAATAGAAAGCGAAATTGGTGATTATGCTTTGCATATTGATGGTTCAGTATTAAGAAATGTGGGTAAAGTTGAAAAGTTTTTAACAGAAATGGTAAAGAGTCTATTAAGAGACGAACTAGCATGGCCAGGATGGATAAGTCTTGACTTTAACGATGATGATGGAGATGATGATATAGAAAATAATCAATATGATGATGAATCTACTCTTGCATCAGATAATGACAGTATTAGCTCATGAATAGGTATATATATTTTTGTATAGAATAATGAATTGAACCATATCATTTGAACGTATACACCTAGCATCGGTCTAAAACATCAGAATTATATGGTGTTTGGGTGTACATATGCATTCAAGAAATTATAAGGTAATGAACAGCGTTATTATATTCACGTTGTATTACTTGTTGTATGTGAAAACTAAGCTTGCATGACAATGGTTGGAGCGACTCATATATTTGAATTATCACTGGTACTTATTACGGCAATACTAATCAGAATTGCATTTGTGATACCATGCTTCAAAAAGAACCAAACAACTAAGAGTAAAAAGATACGAACTAAAGTTCTTTGTCTTTTAGGATCTGGAGGGCATACTGGTGAAATGTTAAGAATATTAGAAAATCAATTCAATTCTGAATACGAATTACAGTGGATAATAAATTCCAATGATGAAAACTCTAGGATTCAATTACAAAAGTATATGGATAGTTTAAGTTGTTGTAAATTGAAATCATCCATTATTATTGAAATGTTAAGAACAAGACATGTCGGTGAATCAAAGTTAAGTTCAATCATAACAGCAATTAAATCAACTTTCAATTTGATTAAATTAGTCAATTATCCTATACCAGAGCTGATAATATTGAATGGTCCAGGGTCATCTATTCCAATAATACTATATTATACTATTCTAAGATTATTTTTCTTGAAAGATATTAAAATTATCTACATTGAAAGTTTAGCCAGAGTCTCTAAACTAAGTCTTAGTGGTAAAATGGCTTACCTCTTCGTCGACAGATTTATCGTTCAATGGTCAAAATTGGCTTACCTACCTTTGGCTGAATATCATGGTATATTGGTTTGAAAGAATCAAACTTACATTCATAGAGGTAATAATAAGTAATATCAAATCGCTTCTATAATTTGATATCGTCGCTTCTCAATTGGGTAATTACTTTCGGGATCGCTCAAAAAAGCATAATCAGAATTCATTGCAAAAAGTATATAAACCATTAAATAATCCCACAAAGCTCTTTCTCAGTTGATAACTGGTTGATTAAGTAACTGTTTACTCTATTACATAATGTCTTCATCATATAGTACGACAACTCAAACCTCCTCTTCTCCAGTGCTACATCTAACGCCTTCAGCTGCTGTTGTTGATATTAATACTACTTCTCTTGAAGAGGAAGAAGATGGAGAAGTTAGACCAAGGGATTTAACTGAAACATTAGGACCTCAAGGTGTTCATAATATAGCTGCTGGCCAGTTTCCTTATAACCATGTTCAACCAAAGTTTAAAGATAAATATGAAGAAAGAAAAAATTTATTAGAAAGAATGGCAGGTGCCTTTAGAGTCTTTGGTAGAAAGGGTTATGGTGAAGGTGCTGCTGGTCATATTTCTGTTAGGGATCCTGTTGATCCAGATACATTTTGGATTAATCCATTAGGTAGACATTTTTCATTGATTAGAGTTTGTGATTTAGTTCATGTTGATGAAAATGGTAAAGTTATTGGTGGTAATAAGGCAGCTGTTAATGCAGCTGGTTTTAGAATTCATTCTGCTTTACATAAGGCAAGACCAGATGTCAATGCAGCATGTCATACACATTCAACTTTTGGTAAGACATATTCATCATTTGGTAAACCATTAGAAATGTTAAATCAAGACGTTTGTATGTTTTATAAATGCCATACTGTTTATGATAATTTTGGTGGTGTTGTCTTAGAAGCTGAAGAAGGTAGAAGATTAGCTAGTGCCGTTGGTAAATATAATAAAGGTGTTATTTTACAAAACCATGGTTTACTAACAGTTGGTAAGAGTGTTAATGAAGCTGCATATCTATTTACATTAATGGAAAAATGTTGTGAAATTCAATTATTAACTGATTCTATTTCTGCTCCAGGTTATACTAAGAATATTATTGGTGATGAAGAAGCTTCATTCACTTATCATATGACTTCTGATCCTGAAACTTTATATACTGAATTTGAAGTTGATTATGAATTAGAATTAGAATTAACCAATGGTGCCTTTTTAAAGGGTAATGATCAAATTGAAGAATTTGCTTATCATGTTGAACCATAGGTATAGGATGAGTTGATTTATCTTTAATTTATATATTTAGCGCTGTTTTCCTTTCTTTTTATTTATATTTATTTTTATCAATCCATTATTTATACAGTTTGATCACTTGTAGATAATTGCTGTTTTCGATATTTTATTTACTATTAAAATCATAGTTATTATTAAAATACAACTTTTTTCATTTCATATATTAACAAAACAATCCTTTTTTAATATACATGAAGTACATACATACAAAGTTTGACGTATAGTTAACTATACTCTTATATATATATATATATTGAAATGGTTATCACAGGTTAATCCTTTGTAATTCTAAATTTTTCAACAGTTGGTTGATATTCTTTAACTTGTTTTTCAAATTGTTCCTTTGAAACACCAGATTGCCATCTTAATGGATAAGCATAATGATCCTTTGGTACAAAAGTTTGACCCTTTTCTCTATAAACATTTTCTCTAAATGTACCACCTTCAACAGCATATTCCTTTTGAGCTAAACCTCTCTTTTGTAATTCAGGTACTAATAAATCAGAAATACTTTCAAAAGTTTCAAAATGATGAACATTTGTAAAATTAAATCCATCAATACCAGATTTATCAACAAATTCTTCAATTTGATCAGCTACTTGTTGAGCGGTACCATGGAAAGTTAAAAAGAAATCACCATTAGCTAAGAATCTTCTAGTTATAATAGTGTTTGGATTTTTCTTAACAAATGGAGTAACCCATTCAGCAGATAGAGGATTTTTACTTAAATCTTCATCCCATTCAAATAAATCTAAATTAATACCTGAACCACCAATTTGAACTTGAGTACCTCTAATATCTTTATATTTTTCAACTTCTTCAACTAAAGCCTTTGCCTCTTCTTCATCCTTACCAACAATAACTCTTAATTGAGTAACGAATTTCAAATGATCAGGATTTCTACCATATTTTGATTTTGCTAATGCCTTTGTTTCAGTAATTTTTTGTTTTGCCTCTTCTGGAGTTTGAGAATTAATAAAGATTAATTCACCATGTTTAGCACCTAATAATTTTCCCTTTGGAGAGGTACCAGCTTGAATAATCATTGGAATTCTTTGTGGAGAAGGTTCAGTAATTTGAGGACCAGGAACTTTAAAATGTATACCATCATGATTAATTTCTCTAATAGCATCAGGATTACTAAAGATACCCTTTTCCTTATCATATACAACACCATCATCTCTCCAAGATGATAATAATAATTCATAGACAACTTGTAAATATTCATCAGCCTTTTCATATCTTAATTCTTTTTCTTCTAAATCAGCGCCATCTTTTAATTGTCTTGCAGCAGTTGGTAAGAATGAAGTAACAACATTCCAACCAAATCTACCATTTGAAATATGATCTAAAGTAGCAGCTCTTCTAGCAAAATGATAAGGATGTTCAGTTAAAGTTGAACAAGTAATACCAAACCCAACATTTTTTGTTGATATAGCCATAGCAGAGATATATGCAGTTGGATCATTCTTTGGGAAATTATTACCAGTAATGGCAGCTTCAGTAAAATTATTTGGACCTTTATAACCACCATATATAGCTAATGAATCACCAATGAAAAGAGCATTAATCTTACCTCTTTCAGCAATTTTAGCAATATTTATCCAATATTCAGGTTTAGTATATTCTCTTGATCTATCTCTTGGATTTCTCCATTGACCTGGAGCATGTAATACTGGAGTGAAAGCATCAAAAAAGTTTAAGATTAATGGAGTACGTTCAGTCTTTTGTTTCTTATTAATATGTTCAGAGGCAGTCATAATGTATACAAGATTGTTAATTAATATTTATTATGAGAAAAAAAGAATTGAATTATTAAGGATAATTATCAATATTTATATTTATAATAATAATAATGTATTTGATAAATTTGTTAACAATTGAATATTTTATAATCAACTAATCTTTAAATACAAGCAATGGAAGAGAACGAAAAAAAAAAAGGTGATGTGATTAAAATATTGAATGATTTTAAAACTATGGATTCATCATGATGATTAATTAGTTCAAATTTTTTTTTTGTCTTGAGAATCTGTTGAGCATATTAAATGAATCAATTGAATTTAAAACTTTATTAGAATTCAATTTTATATCAATTCCATTGAAGTATTATAAAGATTATAATTTCTACTATTTAAATATGATTTAGTAACTGTTTCTATAGTTATATATGCGAAATTTTCAATAGTTTAATCTCTCTCTCTTTATTAACTGTATTTTACCATAATCTTTATACACAGTAGTAATAATTAGTTTAGTGCTTATTTGTGGATGTTGTGGATTTTAACTGTGGCATTCATAAAATTGATGGCCACAATTGTTTCTGGGGAATTAAAATTTAAAATAATAAAAATTGAAAATTAAATTAAAAAAAAAATGAAATTAAAAAAAAAAAAAATTAAAAAAAAAAAAAAAAAAAATTAAAAAAAAAAAAAATTAAAAAAAAAAATTAAAATTAAAAAAAAAAAAATAAGATAGTTCCCACCAAGTCTCCTAGTCCACTTTATCAAGCTCTATTTCACCTTCTAGTCCCCAATTGCGCCAAATTTTAGTCAAACCAAATTAATAATAAAAATAAAAATAATAAAAATTAAAAAAAAAAAAAAACTAGCGCAGATAATTTATTCTTCTTTATCATTCCGTGTTCCATTAAGCATATGAAACAGCAAACTTCAACTAATTAAAAATATAAATATAAATTGAATTGTAAGGGAAGAACTCGTGCACTACCTTAGTCAATGGGTTCACACAGTTCGCAATTATAAGAAATAATTAACTAATAGTCTATATAACTTTTTAACACACTCAAACACACACACTTACACTTCTTTATGCAAAAAAATTCTTTTACGCATTCTTGTTCTCAAAACGGTAATACAAAACATTTAGAATTTCCCAAGAGTTTTATAGTTAGTTGTATCAGTATAGCCGGATCTGGCTAAATGGTTTCCTTTTCTAGCGCATGTTGCTATGTGGGAGGACCGGAATTCTTAATTGAGAGAAATTTCAAGTTTTGTTATATTTATTAGTTATTACTGAGAACTAGATGAAATAGTTGTTAATTGTTGTTGATGTTGTTGATGTTATTCTCATTGATGTTTGTTTAGTAGATTAATTCATATTCATATTACTCTTTATTAATTCTAATTAATTGTAATTTTTCTCCTTCTCCAATGACAATTTTATTTATCAATTTTAATATCCCTTGTTATTAATAAGGCAAAATCCCATGTTTGCTACTAATAATTTAATTACGTACAATTACAACTTATATTTCATATTATATATTCTATATTATATATATTGAATTTATTGTATATTATTTAATGATATATATGAATACTTGTAATTGTATTATTAAAGTAATATATAAGTAATATAAATAATACGTAGTATTGACATATAATATGGTATATTTACAACCCCCTATAATTAATATATTCCCCGTTCCGTAATTTTTTTGGTTATTAATATTATGTCTTGTTGATATAATGAAATTATTTTAATTCTCGAGTAATTATGATATATATATATATATTGTATAGCATGTATATAGTATATGGTATTAATAATTAATTAATAAGTTTAATAAGTTCTACTGTTAGATTAGAAATACTGAATGAATACTATTGTAGTAATAAAATTATAAAGTACAAAATGAGGATAAAGACTAACTATGTATTATTAATTCAAATTAAAAAAATTAAATTAAACGAGGTATATTTACCTAATAAGGCTGTGATTAATTCCATCAATCTTTTTAACTTTAGCACTAAGAAAGAGATTAATTTAAAATGTAATATAAGTAATAATTATAACATTACGATTATAAATAATTAATGGATAGTACAGTAACTTATAGTACAATTGATTAAAGGTAGACTAAGTAAAATTATAGATAATTGTTATTTTGATTTTTTATTTTAATTTTAATTTAAATTTAAATTTCCATACCATGCATCATCATATGTTGAATGGGATAAAACAAAATAAAATTTGGTTTTAAAGAAAAACAAAACAACAATAAAAAGATGGATTAAATTAATAATAATGTTAATTAGTAGTAATTTAGTAAAAATATTGAATTAATTGATTGTAATAATAACAAAAAAGACAATTTGAAAATATATATATATATAAAGAAAAAAAAGAATAAACAAATTATTCTTTTAATAATTTATAATATTAACTTTCAAATTAAGATATAAAAAAGTAGGGAATTAATGTATTATTATAATCATAAAAAATAAAAAAAAAGTTTAAGTAAATATTATAAATTTCAAAACTTTGAATGAAATGAAATATTTAATAGAAGAATAAAAAATGGGAAGTTGTAAAGTGATTAATATCACAACTATACGTATGTAAAAAAACATTTGAAGTTAAAACAGAAATGGGGTAAAAAAGTGTGTTTGTTTGTTTGTTAATTTCAGTAATTCAAATCATATTGATTTAAAGAATATTATTGAAAATAATGTTAATGATAATGATTATGGTAGTAATGTCATTGTATTTTGAGGGTATATTATAATTGTATCAAGGATAAGAATAAATGGTATAAGATGGGTATGTATATAATGGGGTTTAAATAATAACAATTTCTTGATATAATTATTATTGTGCTATTGGTATTATTAAATGGTAACTGATATTATGATTATTATTGTTTAATGTTATTAATATTATTATTAATTTTTTTTTATTTTATATTATAATTATTATATTGATGAGTGAAGTCAAAGAAAAAATAAATAATTGATTAGTTAAAAAAAAAAAAAATTTAAACAGCAGAAACGGTTGGAATACCAGTCTTTGGAGATGATCTTCTCTTGAATGAACCAAATGCACCACCTTGTAATAAGTTTAAGGTTTGTAAGATTAAACTAACCAAGAATAAAAAGAATGAAAAGTATAAAAAGGCAACAGTAGCTTGAGCTTCTCTACATCTATCCTTTGAACCTTGAATAATTGAATTACTTTCAACATGACTTGAATTTGAACATGAAGTAGCTTTAATGGCAACAGCTAAGGCAGTAGCAGCGGCAAAGGTAAAGACAAAGTTTAAAAAGTCAAGGACCAATAAAATTGCTGGCCAAGCTAAAAATTCAATAAAATTAGCAAATAAACCATAGAATGATGAAAATACTAAACCAAAGACAGCAGAAAAGATACACATGTTTACTCTACCACTTGAAGCATCTTGAGATGCAATTAATTTAGCAGTTAAACCTAAAACAATGACTAAAAAGACAAAGTTTAAGGCACGGATGGCGTTATCAGCAATACTCAACATTATAACTATATGGAAGATGAATTAAATTAAATTGAAATTGGAATTGGAATTTAATATTTAAAATGATGTTAACACTATTAATTTAAGGGGGTAAATTAATTAAGTTAGGGAGAGAGAGGAGAAAAACAAATTTAAAATAAACAAAATAACAAAATTAAAATAAGGGAAAATTTCATATTTATATATTATTTAATTTTTTTTTTTTAAGCTGCCTTTTTTGGCTTTTCTAAAGTAAATAAGGAAAACAATTCAGTAAATGTCATTTGCCGTATTGGGAAATCTGTTTAGGTAACAACAAAAACAAAACAACCAAAATTCAGAAATTGCCGGATTAGGTTCCTGCACGTCAACAGTGACAAAAAAAAGGCTTTTGCAATTTGCGCCTTGCCGCTTCGAGAACTTTATCATTGAACATTTCAAATAAAATAATTTAGATTAAGATTAAAATTGACCTAGAGGGTCTAGTCTATAGCTAAAAGGTCATATCCTTATAGTCTCACATCCAAACACACTCTCTCCCACTCGTTCTCCCAAACTCTCTATAGAGGTTAGTAGCCCTAGTCTTTTAATTGCTGGATTAGAGTTTTATAATAGACTGCTATAATGGTTTTTGCCACCAATCAAGTACTACTACTAATACTGCTATAACAACAACAACGTTGATATCAATTGACAAAGGATAATGTCTTATGGTATTGTTAATGATTCATTTCAGGCTACCATCTCCTTCTTGGATAAATGCTCTGATGAAGTCTTGGATAAATTGGCTGTAATTCAAGTGGAGAATAATGGAACATTACTATTAAATAATAAGAGTGATTTAATATTAAATAATTTAACAATAATTCAATTAAAATTTAATGAAATTCATTTATTATTTAAACAATATGTTATATATAATGATCAATTATCAAATGGGATTTCAAAGAGAAGTTTAAAATCAAAATCAATTAAATTAAATCAAATTATTAGAATATTAGAACCATTTAAAAATGGTTCAATATTAAACAATAAATTAAACATCAATGATTCAATTGATAGTAATAATAGTAAGATTGATCAATATAGGGATGAATTGATGTTGATTAATAAATTAGAGGATATTATTCAACTTTATTCGTTAATTTCATTATATCAAATTACTTTGACTAAATTAATTGATCAAACTTTATCCTTAGAAGATGATATTATATATTGGGATTCAATTTATAATTCAAATTTTAATCTATTTATCTATTCATTACAGACATTACCATCAAGAATATTAACTCTTTCATCAAGAGTTTATAATGATATTAAATCATCTTCCTCATTAATAACATCTTCCTCTTCTAATGCTTCAGTATTTTCAATTGAAAATTTAACTTTTAATAATTTGTCGAAAATTTTAAATTCAATCTTTGATTCAATCTATTCAAATTTAATAAAGAATAATATAATTGGATTCTATAAAAATATTAATTTCAATAATTATAATAATACTTCATTAATTAATTCCAAGAAGTTTAATATCAGAAATATTAATAATTATTTTAAAATAATCTTTAATATTCCATTTACATCTATATATGATGAAATTATTCAAAAGAGAAATAATATATTGAATTTAAAACGTTGTAATGCTAAAAAATTAGGTTATCTAATAAATAACGTTCCAAAGGTTAATAATATTAATAATATTAATAAGAATAATTTAATTTCAAATTCATTATATAAATTGACACTAACATTGAAGGAATCTGACAATTTTAATGATATTGATCATCATAATAATAATCACCAAAGTGATACAATTAGTGATAGTAGACATAATGATTTTATAATCAATGACGATGATGATGATATTGCATCTAGAGAAGGTGATGTATTCAAACAATTATACAAAACTTCAACTCAAATAATACCCACTGTTACTCAATCTAATAAACTTATTAAATTAAATAATCAAATACCATCATTATTAACAAGATATTGGCCAAATATTCTTTTAATTTCTCTATATGGTCCATCTGCAATAATATCTGTATTTACTAATAAGGATTTAATTTTGAAATTTATTAAAGAAAATTTAATTGATACAATTTTACAATTCTATAAGAATTGGATATTAAAACCAATTAATAATATATTAAATACTATAAAGCATGATGGTAAATTTTCTTTAATATCACAAAATTCTTTAAATTCAGATTTAGATTCATTAAAGAGAATGGTTATTGATTATATTCTTGAAACAGATCAAGAATTAATCTCTAATAAATCATCTGTTGAAATTGAATCTATAAAGAATAATTTATCAAGTCTAATTGATTCAGGTGATCTTACAATGTTAATGAAAGATTATGAAACCGAAATAAAATCTCCAGTTTCAAATATTGTAAAGGGGAAATTGATCAGATCTTTATTGATACAATTACAAAAGACTAAAGTTGATAGTTCAATTGTTATTAGTGGTATTGATAAATTATTAAAATCACAAGAATTAGTATTTGGAGTAGTAGCTGCTTCACCAAGTATATTAATAACCCTATACTTTATAAGATTTTTAAACTCCTATTTTACTAATGGTTATATCTTAAGAAATAGGAGTAGTAATTCTTTAATTGTTAAAAAGAATTTAAATGAAATTGAAAGATTATTAAATTATGATGCTATTACAATTAATTCAAATTCATCATCAAATTCAAATACTACTCAAATTGATGAAGATTATATTAATGGTATTCTATTATTAGAGATTCTATCATTAAGAAATTATGGTTATCTATTATTACCAAAGGATAGAAGAGATGAATGGATTAGAGATATTAATGAATTAAATAATAATGAATTCTCAAATCAACAAAAATTAAATATAATCTCTAGATTGTATCATACCTATAATTATTGCTTCTTCTAGTCTTAAACAGATCAATATTTATAGACCCAAATATATTTATATACACATTACTTGTAAAACAACATCACAAGCCAATTAGTAACCATCAATAGTTGTAGTATTCTAGTCGTAGTATTCTAGTAGTAGTAGTATTTAATGTATACGCATTAAAGAGAAAAAGAAGGAGAGGAATTTCATATTATGAAACATTGGACATATTAATTTATATTATTTGCTTAAATATTCTATACTGTTTTTATCGTAGCTGTTAGTTATTGTTATTGTTATTGTTTCAGCAAATATATATATAAATCATCACATTATTATTATTATTCTTCATTTATTTTCTTATAAAAAAGCTAATTTTCATCTTAATCATTAAATTTTTGAAGCTGTACTAGCAGCAGTAGCATCAGCAACAGATCCATCATCAGGTCTAGTAACAGGCCATTGATAAACACCTTCTGGATTAAACTTATAACCCATTTTGGATAGATAAGGTCTTAATTCTTTTGGACCTCTTGAACCATATGCATAGATTGATGGTGATGGAGAATCTGGACCTTCAATATAATCTAATAATGGAGTAAATAATTCCCAACTTGCCTTTAATTCATCATCTCTAATGAAATTTGAATGATCATCATGTAAACAATCTCTAATCAATGCTTCATAGGCTTCAGGAATCCAGAAATTAGCATATCTTTTCTTATATGTTAAATCTAAATCAGTTAAAGTAGTTTGAGTTGAAAGACCAGGTTGTTTTGTATTAATCTTTAGATAGATTGCTTCATCAGGTTGAATTCTAATAACTAATTCATTTGGAGGAATATCTTGGAAATCTGAATTTTTAAATTGAATTCTGATATCAACTTTTGAACTATTTAATGCTTTACCAGCTCTCATAATTACAGGAACACCTCTCCATCTATCATTATCAATTTCAAAATTTAAACAAGCATAAGTGACAGCCTTTGAATTTGGTTTAACAGTCTTATCATCCAAATATGAAGGTTTTGTACCATCAATTGATCTACCATATTGACCTATTAGAATTGTATCCTTATTAATTGGTTTAATTTGTTTTAATAGATCAACTTTAGCATCTCTAATTGATTCTGGATTAAACTTTTCAGGTTGTTCCATAGTTAATAGAGTTAATACTTGTAATAAATGATTTTGCATAACATCTCTAATAATACCAATATCATCAAAATAACCACCTCTACCTTCAGTACCAAACATTTCTTTAAATGAAATTTGAATTGAAGTGACTAAATTACTATTAAATAAACTTGAAATAATTGCATTACCAAATCTTAATACTAATAAATTTTTAACCATTTCCTTACCTAAATAATGATCAATTCTAAAGATTTCTTCTTCAGTAAATAAAGGTTTTAAACCTTCTTGTAATTTAAGGAAAGAAGATAAATTATTACCAAAAGGTTTTTCAACAATAATTCTAACTAAACCTTTATAATTATTTCTCTTAATATGAGTGGCAACTTCAACAAATACAGAAGGTGGTAAAGCCAAATAAAACAATCTATGAGGTTGAGTAATATTTCTACTAGTTTCAAATTCTTGAATCTTATTTTCTAAATTGATAAATCCTTCATCCTTATCATATGAACCACTAACATATTCAATTAAATTTAAAAATTCATCAATAATTGAAGGATTACGATCATTTAATTTAAAATGAGGTTTAATTCTATCAACCAAATCCTGCTTTGTAAGATTTGATCTAGCATAACCAAAGATCTTTGTTGTCTTGGATAGTTTACCCTCTCTGAATAGACCAAATAAGGCAGGGAAAGTTTTCTTTTTAGCCAAATCACCAGAGGCACCTAAGA
>JAJMFI010000566.1:0-17835 GCA_030574595.1 Ruyongia chambardii
TTGCTTGGTTCTTTATTGCACTTTGTCATATTAGATTTATGCAATGTTTAAAATCAAGAGGTATTTCAAGGGATGATTTACCATTTAAGGCAAAATTTATGCCTTGGGGTGCCTATTATTCTGCATTTTTTGTATTTATTATAATATTTATTCAAGGTTATGCAGTATTCTTTGAATTTGATGTATCTGATTTCTTTGCAAATTATATATCAGTTATACTATTTGGTATATTATGGATTTGTTGTCAAATCTATTATAGAGGTCCATTATTCTTAGGTGTTGATCAAATGGATATTGATACTGATAGAAGAGAAATTGATGCAATTGTTTGGGATGAAGATGAACCATCAAATATTTGGGAAAAATTTTGGGATTATGCTGCTTAATTATTGATTCTATGACTTTACGTTATTAATCGCTTGTTTTGCATATCGAAAAGTGAAAGAATTAGTCTGTAATTTTATAATGATAATGAATAATACTAATAATAAATAATTTTTACTTTGTAATACATATATAATTGTAAGTGTTGATACTTAGTTAAGCAATAACAAAAATAGTAGAGTAAGCAGTAGAAAAAAAAATTATATAAAGGGTAGGTCGTACCCGGATTCGAACCGGGGTTATCCGGATCAAAACCGAAGGTGATAACCACTACACTATACAACCCTTTACAACATTGGATAATATCACTGTTTAATGTCTCAAATTTGAGCGAAATCAGATCAGAGCTTCAAATCATAATAAAATATGGAGAATAAATCAAATGTAAAACAATATTTTTAATATATTATTTATTCAATTAATTATATATAGAATTACCAGAAGCATATATAAATGTATATTATTATCAAAAGCATAATTAATGTATATTATTCATAAAAACTCGTATAGTAGTAGATGATCATTAAAAATTCCGATTTGGATCACGGATATAAAAGGTTATTATGATATTCGTTAATCATAATTAATTACATCGCCTTCTTTACAAGTTCTACAAATAACTATATTAATTAATTAAAAACCATAAACATATTATCAAAAGCCGAAATTAATATTTAAATTATAATTAATCCATTACGTATATATATATTAATAGTTTCAATTTATTTAATTTCTCTAGAACTTTTTTATAAACTTACTTATACGGCCGTAACAATATAATACATTTAATAATTATTCCGGTTAAAATATTCAAAATAATTTTAATTTATCAACATTTGCTTAACTAGGATAATATTTCAAGAAGAGAAAAGAAATAATGTGCATTATACGCTATAGTTATATATTAGTGTTATGATCATATATACATTTAAATGATATATTAGTATGCATATAATTTTGTATAATTGTGAAGTTACACAAAAGTTTTAATAGATTTCAATGTAAAAATTACAAAATCACTCATACACAAGACTAGAATTCGAACGTATATTTATTTATTTATATATTATTGCATACAACTTTTACAAGTAATTTTCAAATACGGGACATTTATCCTCAAATAATTCGTATTGAGCCCCCAATACAATTTTTGTTTAAGTTGGTAATTAACAGTTTTAATCTAAGCTTAGCCAAAAAAAAAATGAAGGACTAGAATCTTTTTCGGGAAGAGTAAAAGAAATTTGGATTCGGATGATAAATAGGTTGACAGTTTAGTGATAATTACTACTGAAGTTAAGTATAAACTATTAGCAGTTTACAAAGTCATTTATACATACATACATACAGATATATATAGTGGCAGTTCTTATATAATAATCTCTAAAAATAGAATTTAAATTATACAAAAGAGTAATATATAATTTCCCAAAACATCTACAAAATTCCAGAGCTTATTTTTTATTTAGTTTTTTATTGTGTTCGGGATTTCCAGTTTTCTCCCTTGCATCATTTTGCATTATTTGAAATACCGAACGGGTTTCATCCTATTTTCTTTATTTCCCATTATTTAATGGCTTATTTAGAAAAATTTGGGCAAAAAAAAAACTATATAAGAAGAGTTAATATCCTACTATTTTGTGGAAATAATAATAATTAATATCATTACACAAAATAGATATAATTATGAGTAATAATAATAATAATAATAATATTACTAGTGTTGATATTGATACTATTGGTAATACGAATACTGATGATGTTATTACATCTGAACAAAATTTTAACTCAACTATTCCAGATTTCTTAAAGACTTGCTCTTTATCATCATTAAAAAAGTTTGCCATCGAAATTAATCAAGAGTTGAATAAGAGATCATCATCAACATTATTATCATCATCCACTGATAAGATTTCTCATGATGCTACCACTACCACCAATACTACTACTACTGCTGGTGCTGGTGCTACTGCTGCTGTCTCTGAAGGAGAAATTGGAGATTCAAGAAAGAAAAGAAGACATCATAGATCACATAGACACTCAAAACGTTCTGAAAAGCGTGATGCTGCTATTGCTGAAGCAATGAGACGTTGTACATTAAAAGGTGAAGGAGATGAGGGTGAAGGAGAAGAACAAGGAAGAAATCCTTTACAAGATCCTCGTTATGTTTATGGTTATGCTTATGCTTATCCTCCTTCACCACCACCACCTCCTCATATGTTTGGTGGTCGTATTCATGGTCAAGGTCGTGATCGTCATCGTCATCATTATGGTCGTCATGGACCAAAAGTTTATGACTTTATGTCTCAAGGTATGAATTCTCCACCACCACCACCACCTCCACCTCCTCATCCTCATCCTTTTGGTCGTCATCATGGTTTAGGACCTCGTGAATTTTGGCCATTTGAGTATTATTCTGGTAAAGGATTCAATCGTCCATTTACTGGTGGTCGTGATGATTTCCATCATTTTGGTTCTGGTAAATGTCCATCACCACCATCACCTCCTCCACCTCCACCACCATCAAATCCAAGAGGTCAAGGTTTCGAATTTGAACATCAAAATTTTGGTGGTCAAGATTCTTTTGGATTTTGGAATAGACCTTTCCCATTCCATGCTCAAGGATTTAAATTTGGTCATGGTCATGGTCATGGTCATAATCGTGGTTTAGGTCATGTTTTTGGTGGTCGTGGTGGTAATGATTATTCAAAATTTGAACCATTTGGTGAAGGTAATGAAATGCCACCATTCCCATTCCCAACTCCATTTCCTTATCCATTTGAAATGTTTGATAAACGTGGTAAAGGTAAAGGTAAACACGGTAAACATGGTAAACATGGTAAACATCAACGTGGTGATATGTATCATCATCGTGGTGGACCAGATTTTGAATATCTTGCTAATTTAGTTAATTCATCTTCTTCAGGTAATGAAACTGAATTAGAATTAGATGGAAATGAAGATGAAAAAGAAGATAATTTAATTAATACTGATGAAGTTAAAGAATCAAAAAATATTCAAAATTTTGATTCTAATTCCAATTCCAATTCTAATTCTGAATCTGATTCTGAATCCGAAACTGAATCTGAATCAGAATCATTTGAAGAGGTTGGATTAGTTTTTGAAAAGAATTAATATCTTATTTCTTCAATTTTTTGAATGAAGTTGTCTTGGTTTGTGTCGCTGGTAAAAGTTGACCCCTTGACGGACCCTTAATTGTGAGTCACTCATTCTTTTTTATTTTATTTTATTATATTATAACTTTATAACTTTAATATATCTTTATAATTAAGAACAACTGTAGAATCTTCACATCACTATATTGTAAACAAATTAATCTAATAAAAACTATCTATTAAGACTTATATTAATATTATTCAACCTTCTCAAGCGCAACAATATTTTCGTCTCGGAAAGACAAAGAAAAAAAAAATTGACACATAACTTGTTAAGAGATGAAACAATATAAGAAATTTATAAAACAATCAAATATGAATCCAGTATAAAACAAAGGGTCAAACTGAGTATATATATATATATATAATAATAATTAAGGAAAATGCTTAGATCTGGTTGTTCTTTTTGAAGGATATATTGAATCTAAAGAATCATATAATGAATTCAACCATGAAAGCAACAACTACAATTGATATTAAAAGTATATCAAGAACAACAAAAACAATTCAAATGACAGAGATAATTCAAGGAATTTTAAAATTAGGTATTATTGATAATGGTTTAAGTTCATTAGAAGATTCTTCCAAGATTGAAATAAATCTTCAAAACTCTAAGACAGATCAAATGGATATAACATTATTAAAGAGAGATATAACTACTACTGATACTTCTAACTCAAAGTCAAACTCACATTCAACAA
Source organism: Ruyongia chambardii (assembly GCA_030574595.1). Taxonomy (NCBI): domain Eukaryota; kingdom Fungi; phylum Ascomycota; class Saccharomycetes; order Phaffomycetales; family Wickerhamomycetaceae; genus Ruyongia; species Ruyongia chambardii. The sequence continues at coordinate 4,259 of JAJMFI010000566.1, forward strand.
TCTCTACAATTTATTCATCATCAACAACTACTTTATTACCAACTTCAGATACTACTACTTCTTCCTCTTATACTACAAGTTCAACATCCAATTCAAGTAATCCAAGTTCACCAGCTTCATCGAATCTAATAGCTGGTATTAATGAAACTACTGCATCAACAAGTGATAGTTCCAATATTGGTATGGCTATTGGTATTCCAATTGGTGTAATTGTAGCAATATTATTAGCTATTGGTGCCTATTTCTATTTCATTAAGAGAAAGAAGATAAATTTTTTTTCTCTTAATTCAAATAATCATACTGATAATAATATTAATAAAAGATATAATAATAATAATAATAATAATAATAAGAGTAAAAGTTTAAGATATAATGATAATTATAAGGGAATTGATAATGGATATATTTATAAAATTAGTCCAACCTTGGGGAATGATAATAATATAAGAACCTTTTATCAAATTCAAACAAATGATCCTAATTCAACCAATAATTATGATTATTATAATATATCTAATATTAATTCAAAATTTGATCTACCTAGTATTCCAACAAAATCATACAATAACAATTACAACAACAGTAAGAATAGTAGTAGTAATAATTTAATAAATGGATCAAAAGTTACATTGGCATCATTACCAAATTCAAAACGAATGTCAAATTGGAATTTAAATACACCATTATCAAGATGGTTTAATAGTAAGAGAGATAAAAATTTAAATTTAACTGATGATGAAGAGAGGATTATATCAAGTTTATCAAATGATGGATCAATTACTGAATCAAGTTTAATAACTGATATGAATGAATTTATTAATGATAAAGGTTCAAAATCACAATCAAAATCAAAATCACAATCACAATTAAAGACACCAGTTTTCCAATTAAGAGAATTTAAATTAAAGATTAAAAGTGCAATTGATAAAGTAACTACACCAATATTTCCCTCATTTCCTGAACATACCAATAGTACTATTATTACAGAAACGAGTTCAAATGAATTGAATAATAGTAATGATATGAGGTATATAATAAGGAAAGATAATAAATCATCATCAAATTCATCAAATTCATCATCATCAATGACAACAGATGATGATGAGTACAATGAAGATAAGAAGAATGGTTCAAATGATTTAATTGAAGAACAAGTCATTAGAACTGATTCGAATGATATTGAATATGAATATAATGATTATGTACCAAAGTTACAAGAGATTAATTCAAGGGATATACTAATGAAAAAGATGATGAATAATTTGAATAATAATAATCATGCTAAAATAAAAGGAATTGGGAAACCATTACCACATAGACCAATATCAATTAAACAAGACATTCATTATCATAATTTACAAGGTTTAGAAAATGTTATTACTACTACTGCCAATAGTACTACTAATACTAAGAATGTTAGTAAGAGAACGACTAGTAATCCAAATACACCAAGTAATAATATTGAACTCAATGAGTTTAAATCAGATGATAATGTATATAGAGTAATTAGAGATTATAAGAAGGAATTAACAGATGAATTAGATGTTAAGATTAATGAATATGTTAAAATATTAGCTAAACATACAGATGGTTGGTGTTTAGTAGAAAAAATATTGATTGATTCAAATTCAGATATAAATACAAAGTCAGATTCAACAAAGAGATTATCAAATAATGAAATAAAAGAAGATTATATTAATAACAAAAGAGGAGTTATACCATTTGTATGTTTAAGTTTAGTTTAATCTACATATCTTATATATAAAATTCATAAATATTTATTAATTAATGTATTAAGAGTTGATTATATAGCGAGTGAACAAATTGTAAAAAGGTGTGAGACAGATAATATGTTTATTATTTCTAAATTGAACATTGAAGTTAAGTAAATAATTGAATAAAGACAACCACAACAATAAAAAAAAAGAAAACATATAAAAAAGGATAAAAAGGTATTAGATGGATCAAAAGGTAAGAACATATATATATATATATATATATATGTATAAAAGAATCATTGGAATCATAAAAAGTAATATTATCGAGTATAGTTTTTTTTTAAAAAAATTAAAGAATAAAGAGGAAAAGAAAGAAAATAATAAGTCACACATATTAAAGTTTATAAAAACTATAAATTAGTATGTTGTAATTCATGTTGAGATTCATTAGATGGTAATTCATCATGAATTTCTGGAACGACTTCAGTTTCACCAGAATTTCTTAATTCATCATCATCATTATTTTGAACTTGTTTTTCAACATCATTATTATTGTCATTATTATAAATGTCTTTATTAATATAATCTGATTTAATATAACTATCATATAATAGTACTAATGGAGTAATCCAAAATAGAATTAAATCTAATATACCATAAAATACATTTTCAGATGTAACAGTAATAACATTACCACCTTCACTTAGACCCCAACAAATTGGATAAAGAATAAAAGTAATTAAAAAGAATCCTAAAACAAATTTTAATAACCAATTTGAATTTCTTAATTGTCTAGTTAAAAAGATTACAAGAAAGAATAATTGAGCCACAGTGGCAAATGTCCAATAACCCCATTTATAGGTAGATTCAATTAATATACCAATTAATAAACCTAATACCCAAGTTTCAATAGCTGCAATTTGTAAAAATAGAGAAGAAAAATAATTAATATAGGATGAAATTGATGATAAATTATTTAGTTTATTAATTTCAAATTGAAATAATAATAAAGGCCATGATAGGAACCAACCAATATATCTTGCATAAAATACTTGACGATCATTATTACCTTCATTAATATGATTAGTAAATTCAACAGATACACTTGTCCAACCTAAATTTGAAGCCAAAGTAAAATAGGTATATGCTAATATTGAAGAGAATAATAATGGAGCTACTAATAAATAATTTTTTGAATTATTAGAATTATTATTACCCTTTATATGAATAAATGAAATAATTGAACCATAGACAAATGCAGTAAATGAATATAGACAAAAGCAAGTCCATAACCAATCTGAACCATGATCAGTTAATGCTATTGAAGCAGTTGAAGGATTAACCTCTATAGCTTGATTACCACCAGCCATTGTATTATAATAGTAGTTATTGATTGATTGATAGTTATTGATTGATAGTTATTGATTGATAGTTATTGATTGTAGTTATTAGTTTATACTTAATATAGTTATTAATTATACTTATATATAAATAATATATAATCATAAAAGAATAATAATAATTTAAAGAGAAATTGAGTCCTATTTATAATCTTATGTTAGCCGCTGAATATTAATATTTAATTAATTAAATATTAATATAAGCATAGTAGGAATTATAATTATAATATTAGTATATTAAACGGATCATTCGGCGGTTATTATTTATTATATATTAGTGTTATATATATAGTAGTAATAGTATATAGTATTTATTATTTAGTAGTATTAGTATTAGTATTAATATTAATAGTACTAATTAATTAATGGGTGTTTAAAAAATAAATTAAAAACGTCATCAATTTTAATTTAATCGGGATTACTTTGGCCGTATATGGCTGAACAGTTTATTATATTTACTGTTATACGTTATACGTTATGTACTATGAACATATATATAATATAGGTGGTATGTAATTTGTTAATATAACGTGTATATATATGATATATGATATGTATATATTGATATAGTATATAATAAGTATAAAGGTAGAATAATAAATATAATAAATATAATAAATATAATAAAATATTTAATTGTTGCCGTATTAATATTAATATTAATATTAATTTATATTAATATTAATTTGACAGTATGACAGTATGACAGTATATAACTAATTTTAATTGGGTGTTCTTTTCCTTAATTAATTTAAAGTAAATTAAATTACCTCTTCTAATTATTTAATTTAATAACTTATATAAATGACTATAGTAATTAACAAAGAGATATTATCTACTTGTAGTTATACTATATACTACTAACATATACTAAATTCTATAAACTACTATAATATATTACAGTTACTTATTTTATTTCATACACATTCAGTAATTTTTTGTGTCAGTTTTTTATTTATTATTTTTTCTTATTAAATTTTAACTGTACAAAAATTACAATTACAATTTGAGGTTTCATTTCAAATTTTATTTTTTTATTTTACCGCATTTTCCGATCTTTCCAATTCGTTCTAGAAATTTAATCTACTTGTACTTCTTCTCTACTACTACTACTATATACTATACTACTATTATCAACTATATACTATACTACCTTATACTGTTATACTACATATTAAGTATAATATTAATTACTGTATAATGTATAATAAAAATATAAATAAATGTATAACTTATATACAATTAATCCTTGTTTTTTTAATAAGGTACTTAAATATTGTAAGTATATCAACCAAATCAATTAATTAGAATTAATCATAATAATATCCATTAGATATGAATCTAATCATATATTCATCAATATGTCCAGTACCTTCATAATCATCTTCAATATTATTAATCTTATCACCAGTACCATTAACATTATTATTAATTTCTTCATCAAAATCTTCATCATCAATTAATTCAACTTCTTTCATTGCCATACTTGCTGCTTGAACATCTGTATCATCTTCAACTTGTGCTAATGCAGCTCCAATCTTTGATGTATTATCAAATAATGGTTTATTTAAATCTAATCCTATATTTTGTTCATTCTTCTCATTATTATCATCATTGTTATTGTTATTGTCATTATTATTTTTATTATCTTCATCACCAAGTAAATCTTGTACTGATAATTTACTAAAATAATCTGTTGTAAATCCTCCATCTTGAATAACAACATTATCTAAATGTCTCTTTTGATTTGCCTTCTTTAATATATTAGATTCAATAGTATATTCACTAACAAATCTATAGATATGAACATCTCTTGTTTGTCCAATTCTATGACATCTATCTTGGCATTGTTTATCCATTGCTGGATTCCAATCACTATCATAAAATATTACTGTATCTGCACCGGTTAAATTAATCCCTAATCCTCCTGATCTTGATGATAATATAAATACAGTAATCTTTGGATCTGTATTAAATCTTTCTGTTAAGATTTGTCTATCCTCAATCTTTGTTGATCCATCTAATCTCATATATCTAATTCCTAAAATATTTAAAAATTGTTCTAATATATCAAGTACTTTTGTCATTTGTGTAAATATTAATGCTCGATGTCCACCATCTTTTAAATCTTGTAATAATTTAGCTAATTTTTGTAATTTACCACAATCATATAATAATAGACTCTTATCTGGAAATTGAATTGATAATTTAGTTTGAACCTTATGAAATGGATTATTATTTGAATTAATATCAAATAATTTTATTAATCTTTCACTTAATTCTTCACCAAATGTTAATCTCTTCATTGATAATGTAACAACTGATGGTGTAACAAATGCAAATCTTTCAATTGTATCATTCATTGATAAGATTCTTGAACTTAATGGTTTAATTAATTCTTCACCTCTATTAAAAAATTCATTTGTAATTGAACTTCCATTTTGTTTATAAATATTTAAAAGTTTAATTAAATTTTTACCATAGATTGGTGATTTATTACATCTTAAATCATTCACATAGGCCTTATGTTTAATCTTGGAAATTAGTTCATTGGTTGAACTATATGATGAATATTCATAATATTTGATTATATTATTAAAATTACTCTCTAATTTTTTATCCATTGATAAATTGACATTAACATTAACATTAACATTGACATTGACATTGACATTGACATTGACAGTATTATTATTAAAATTCTTAATTGAATTGGTAAAAATTTGTGATTTTAATTCTGATATCTTATTTGATTGTTGTAATGTTAACCGATTTTCTAAATTTGTAAATGTTAAATTTAAAAAATTTAAATCCAATTCATCCTTCTTTGATTCATCCAATAATTTAACTATTAAATCATTCTTAGTTTGATAATCATTAATTATAGATTTTTCAATGGCAAATGATGTATTAATTGGTCTTTCCTCAAATAAATCTGGATGATTACAAACTTTTCTTAATTGCATTAAACAATTTATAATTGAAATATAATTAGAATTTTGTAACATTTGCTTTGTATCACTTCTAGCTAAATATTCATGATATAATTTATATTGTCTCTTTGATAACTTACAATAAACGATATGTTCATATTTCCCTGGCATTTGTGATTCAACATCTGCCTTTAATCTACGTAATAGATAAGGTCTTAAAACTTGATGTAATTTAGAAACTGTCTTTTTAGTCTCAACATCATATTCTTGATTCTCACCATTTTGAATAATTTGATCAACTGGTTTACCAAACCATGTTTGAAAATCTTCTAAATTAGCAAAACCTGATGGCATTGATTGATTATTTCTTGATGATGGCATTAAAAAATATAATAAAGACCATAATTCCATAATATTATTTTGTAATGGTGTACCAGTTAATAATAATCTATTTTCTGTATTAAAATTTAATAGTGCATTCCAACGATTAGATTTGAAATTTTTAATATTATGAGCTTCATCTAAAATCATATACTTCCATTTCTTTCTTTTAAAGATTTGTTGATCTTGACAAACTAATTGATATGATGTTATACAAACATGGAAAATGTCTGGTTTATTCCATCCCTTTCTCTTTTCCTTTCTTTGTTGTGGTGATCCGTAATAAACCATAAGTTTAAAACCTGGTGCAAATCTTTTGAATTCCATTTCCCAATTCAATAAGACTGATGTTGGAACAATAATTAAATGTGGACCCCAAATTCCTTTACTAACTGCTAAATAACAGATTAAACTAATAGTTTGAATTGTCTTACCCAACCCCATTTCATCAGCTAAAATACCATTAGTATGATTGTTATACAAACTGGCTAACCAATTTAAACCTTGCTTTTGGTAAATTCTTAAATTACCTCTTAATAATAGACTTGGATTCGCAACATCAACAACACCATCTGGATCAGTAGATGCAGCTCTTGATTTATCCTTGGTGTTACTAGTGGTATTACTAGCAATGGCAGTATCCTCATTGTCCGGAGTAGAACTAGGAGTTGAGATTTCTTTTCCATCAGTATCAATATTATCAATATCATCATCAGCATCTTTATATTTATCGTCATCAGATTCATTGTCTTCGTCAATACTTTTAACGTCTTCACCTTCATGTTCAGATTCAATATATGATCTAATAGATTCATCATCACTTTCATTATCATCTTGAGCGGAGCTACCTCCAAATAATGCGGCAAGCCCAGAAGGTTTAGAACCTTGTTCAACATCTTCTTCAGCAGATGAATAATCAGATTCGTCATCAGAATCATCATCAGAATCACTCATAGATGAATCACTATCAGTTTCGCTATCTAATAGGGAATCACGTTTCTCAAATTCTTGTTCAAGGATTTTTTTCTCTTCTTCATTTAATTCAGGTATTTCAACTTCGGTATCCAATGCTTCTTTCTCTTCTTCATTATCTTCATTTTCATTTTCATTTTCATTTTCATTTTCAGATACATCGTAGTCATCATCTTCAGATTCAGATTCAGAGTTCTTTTCTAGAGTAATGTTTTTCAAATTAGCATACTTAGTTTTCAATTGTTCAACCGTTAGATCAGCATCATTTTCATCATTAGCTTCATTACTAATCCGTCCCGCTTCTTGATCTTCCTCTTCTGCTTCATAGTCATCAATATCATCATCAGAATCTTCCTCATCATCACTTTGTTTTGTTATTTGAGCTTCCAATAGTTGAGTAGAGTGTTCAAGCATTTGACTTAAATGTTCTTTACCTTTTATTCTTTTTAATTCTTCAGTTTCATGACTCTTTAAGATCTTATAAGCTCTTTCTGCTAAAATCCATCTTTTCTTGACAGCAGTAATAGCATTTTTGGCTAATGATTTTAATCTTCTTTCTTCTTCCTTTCTAGCTCTTTCAGAAGCACCTGCCTTTCTCTTAAAATGAACTTCAATCATATTAGCCACCTTTCTAGCTCTTTGCACTCTTGCTTTTCTTGAATCTTGAAATAATTTGGACATATTGATAGCTTGACCAACGAGATGATCTGAATGAGTGAATTGAGTCTTTAATAAATTTCTAAAAGGTTCTGGAGGTGGAACTTTTGTGACATTAAACTCAGAATCAAGATCTAATACACCATTTCCAATAGCATGCTTCAATTTTGATAAAATCTTTGTTTGATCTTCAATTTTTTCTTCATATTGCTCATTAGTTATTACTTCATCAAGTATCTTGAAAGATTCTAGATATTCATGTAATGAGTTAAAATTAGGTTTAGTGATGCTTTCAGGATTTAATGGTAATGGTTTAGTTAATTTTATCTTGACTGATTTTATTCTCTTGGAATATGGTTCATAATCCGATAATTCTTCAGACTCTAGACTTTCATCATTTTCATCGTCATTGTCACTTTTATCATGTTTATTGTTAATTTTTTGATCTTTTCTTTTAATTTTGGATACTTGTTCTCTTTTAGGAGGTGTTTCTTTTTTAGATTTACCTTTTTTAATCGGCTGAACAGTTTTAGCTTTATTATTTGGCTTTTTAGCTTTTTTTGACGTTGAAGCTTTCTTCCTTTCTTCATTTTCTACTTGTTGCTCTTCTTCTTCTTCTTCTTGTTGCTCTTCTTCATGTTCTTCCTCTTCTTTGATTTCATCTTCGGATTGTTGTACACTCTCTTCAGTATTGGTCTTTTTAGATTTTGAGTTGGATTTCTTTGTTTCAAACGGCACCAAATTACTGGATATTTGACTTTCAAGTTTATTAAACAAAATTTGTTCATATTCCTGTGTCATTATGTCTATTTTGGGACGTAAACTATTTGTCTCTTTACCACGTAAATTTCTTGGTTTCCGTCTTGAAGAAGAAGATACAAGATCAACAGTAGGTGCTTCCTCGATTTGCCATATATTGTGATGATTTTTAGCAAAATCATAAAAGAATTTGGTTGGTGGATCTTGTGGATTCCATGTTACTAATGAAGTATATTGTTGTAAATGGAAAAGTTCTTGAGCCAATAAAGAATGTTTCAAATTCAATTTAGCCAGTTTTTGTTCAGTAGATAATGAATCATCTCTTATTTCTTTGATAATATCAGGAACTTGTTGATTTGGTAGTACTTTATTATCGAGATGTCTAAGTTTGTCATCTTTTTTATTTATTATTCTATGATTCTGATCTGAGTCTTCTTCATCCTTAATCTTAAAATTATTTGACTTAAATCTTTTCACCAATGAGTAATTAACCAACTCATGTCCACGACGAGATCTTCTTTTCCCTGTTTCTGAAGCATTGATGATGGGCGTACTTGATTCAATATCAGTATCTTCTTTTATTTTTGATTCAATTTCAGTAGTTTTATTTATGCTATCTAGATCCTCCTCTTTCCGAGTTAAATCTAAGCGTCTTCGGTTATTCCTCCGTGACATGATGTATATCTATAATATATATGTGATGATCAATCAATTCAAGTATTCAATACTGAATTATTGATGATCTGAATTTTCGTGTGTTTTGATTTATTTGATTGTTAATGATGGCGTTTTGATTCTTTTTTTTTTTTTTTTTCCTTCGACGAAAGGTTCAGGTGTAAGTGTTAGGATGTACTTATTTTAGTACTGATAACAGCTATTACAAGATACAAGTAGATACAATTATTTTAAGCATATAAGTTATTCTATTAAGTTAATTATGGATATCTATTAGTTATTTATATGATCAATCTACTGAATCTGGATCGAAAGATGCATCTGCATATTGTTCGTGGTCAGTTGAGTGTGTTGATTCTTGATCTTGTGAGCTTTCTGTTAACTCTGAATCTTCAGTTGGTACTTTAGTAGTAGGATTTTCTTCTTGTTCAATAGGATTCGAGATTTTTGAGTCCTTACCTTCTTCAATTGTTTGTTCTTGTGGTGGTAATGATGATGATGATAATGAATCTGATTTTGGACCTGATTTTATTTCCTCAGGTTCAGTTACTGTTTCAACATCAGTTTTTACATCGTTTTCTGAATCAGTAATCTCTTGTGATAATGGTGATTGTTTCTTTATAGCATCGACTGATTGAGGTTGAGAAGGTTGAGAAGTTTGAGAAGTTGATGATAATGTAGGAGATGGTGATGATGATGGTTCAGAAGAAGCACCTATTGATCTGGCAGATATAACTTTGTAAATTTCATCATGTGTGCCTGGGAAAATAGGGTTAGTAATTACATTTGAATCTAAATCCCAAATACCAATCTTTGACCAAAAAATTTTTGATCTTAATCTTGATAATTCTAACCAAGCCTTCTTAATAACAATTTCATTATCTAATTTCCAAACACCATTTGGTTTCAATGATCTAATGAATGCAAATAATTCACAAGAACTTCTTACTTTATGTAAACAATAACTACATAATGGATATTGATGCATACTTGGTTCACCTTTAACAATATCTTTAGTTTTCATTGTTTGTACTTTTAAGATGTATAATCTTGAATGTTCCAAAATATCATCACGATCTTCTCCACATAATGCACATGGTTGATTAATTGCCACTGGAGGGCTATGAGCAGGATAGGAATATAAATTTGATTTAATATCATTTGAATCGACTTTATCTTCTTTAAAGTTTAATCTATAAGTTTCATTTATACCAGAAATTGGTTCAATAATGACTTTACCTTCCACTAAGAATGACATTAAATAACGTTTGGTATACCAACCAATAGTAGGTGATGAATCAATCTTTAATACTGGTTCAATATCTTCACTAATTAATTTTTTCAAAAATTTAGTTTCAGAATCTTTAACATTATCAACATGTTTTAAACTTTTGATAAAGAATTTAAATTCTTGGAAAAATTTCAAATCAAATCTAATTGCTTGAATCTTTGGAGAATATACAATTAAATTAGTTTCAATTCTTGGAATTCTTGGTATTGATGATAAAGTCTTTGTTAATTCATTATCACCATTAGTGATAGGACTATTTGATTCGCTAATAATAGCACCAGAATGAGAAACTGAATTGCTAGAAGAATCATTACTATTATTGTTATCATTATTATTATTGCTATTATTGTTGTTGTTGTTGTTAAAAGAAGAAGAACTATCATTTGTATTAAGTTCCAAGTTTTCATTAGTTTCAATTTGTGTTATTTCATTATCATGTATAGTATTTTTCAATTCCTTTAATTGATCATTTAAGTCTTCAATTAAGATATCTTTTTCCTTTAATTGAGTGATTAATTTTGTATTTCTTATACTATAATCATGAGTCTCTCTTCTTGCATCACTAACCATTTTATTGGCCTCCTCAAATAGGGATTCACTTAATTCTTCTACTTCTTTTCTTAATTTTGATACTTCATCATTTGCCTCATTTCTTGTCTTTATAGCATCTGCAAGAAGTTTATCATCATCTTTGGATTTAATTGTTAATTGATTATATTTAGGAGTTAATTCCTCATATTTGATCTTTATTGCAGATAGTTCATTATTTGAAATTTTAAACTGTTCTAATTCCTTCTTACATACATTTAATTGATCTTCTAATTTTGATTGTTTTTCAATTGATTCAATCAATTGAGTTGATAATGCAGTCACTTGTTCAGTGATTCGTCTCGTTTCTTCCTCCTGGAAACCTTGGGACATTATTGGTAAATGGATAGATATATATGACTAATTATGACCCTTTATTTGATGCTAATGCTAATGCTAATGTTGTTATTAATTATTGCGATAAGTTTATTGTATGTATAAAGTTAGTGAAGAATGTAAAATACAATTACAATACAATACTTATTTATAATAATAATAATAATAATAATAATAATAATAATAATTGTGTGATTACGTGTGTGTATTTTTTTCTGTTTTGATTTGGTGTTTTTTTTTTATTTTATTATGAACGTTTTTTTTTTTCTTTTTTTTTTAATTTTTTTTTTTTTAATTTGATATTAGAAAAATTTTGATAATTAAACTACTTATATTAACAAAAGTTGGTATATATTCATATAAAAGAAGATAGCATATCATGGCTGTTGATAATTCATACTCATCAGATGAGGAAGATGGACTAGAAAGTCAAATCCAATCCAAATCCAATGTATATTTAGGATTTGTTGATTATCCTATTGAAGTTAATGATGATGATGATGAGGATGATGATGGAAAAGATGATAAAGAAGATAGAGAATTACCAACTATTGAAGATTCATTTTTTGGATATCAACCAATTTGGTTACATGAAAATTCCAAACCTGATGATAGTCTATTACAATGTAAGAATTGTAATCAACCAATGGCATTAATATTACAAGCATTTTCTCCATTAGAGGATGAATTATATGAAAGAATCATTTATGTATTTGGATGTCAAAATTATAGTACATGTTCAAGAAAACAAGGATCAATTAGATGTATTAGAGGTATATTAAAGGATCCTAAAAGGATCAAAGAATTAGAATTGAAAATAAAAATAGAGGAAGAAGAGGAATTAAAGAGAAAAGAAAAATTGAATAATCTTAAGAAGGAAAACTTATTCACTACTACTAATGATGTAAATGAAATTAAGAATCCATTCAATTCAAACCCATTTGATAATTCTAATAATTCCAATCCATTTGATAAGAGTTCCAATAATACTAATCCATTTGATATTGACAATAAAGATAAAGAGATCAATCCATTTACTACAAATACCATCAATAATATAAATACCAAGACAATTGAAAAAGAAGAAAAGAATAAAAATGAATCATTTGCTACAATTGTATCAAATTTGCAACCTAATTTAAAAGAATTAAAATTAAAAGAATCAAATCACTTGAAATCAAATATTTCAAAAAGATTACCAGAATATCCAGGATTTTTCATCTATATTGATAAAGAAAAATTCAATAAGAGAAATAAACAATCAAAATTGACAGAACATGAAATTGATTCATCAATTCTTGATAATACAGAGATTGATAATAATAATAATAATCTTGGATCAAACAATTTAAAGATTAATTTAAATCAAGATGCACAACATATATCAAATAGTTTACAAGATGATAAAGTATTTCAAATCTTTAGTGAAATAGTTTCATATAATCCATTACAAGTATTAAGATATGATATTAATGGTAAACCATTATTATTTACATCAAAGGATGAAACTTTTATTAAATTGAATAAACATATTATACCAAGTAAACCTGGATATAATCCATCATCATTTAGAAGATTTGAATTACAAATCATGCCAAAGATTATAATTGATTTTGAAGATTATAATTTTAATTCTAATTCCAATAATAAGAGTAAAGATAATAAGAATAATGGGAAAAGTATAAATGATTTAATCTTAAATGGTATTAATTGGAGTACAATTATGATATTTACAGATGTTGAAGATTTTATTCCTAAATTTGATGAAAATAATGTTGGATATGTAGAAGAATATGTTGCAGTTCAATGGGAAGAAACAGTTATTAGAAGATAAATGAACATTTATGTAATTAATTTGAAAACAATG
>JAJMFI010000566.1:17935-39754 GCA_030574595.1 Ruyongia chambardii
AGTATTAGTATTAGTATTAGTATTAGTATTAGTATTAGTATTAGTATTAGTATTAGTATTAGTATTAGTATTAGTATTAGTATTAGTATTAGTATTAGTATTAGTATTAGTATTAGTATTAGTATTAGTATTAGTATTAGTATTAGTATTAGTATTAGTATTAGTATTAGTTGTAGTAGTAGAAGAAGTAGAAATCCGGGTAAATAAAACAATATTTAAAAAAAATAAGCCCAACGGATTTATCAAACTTTGAGGAGCTTAAAATGAAATAAGGGTCACACGACCTTATTACAAAATAATACTCACTATTAAACAAATAAGTACTCACTATTAAATAAATACTACTCAATATTAAACTAATAAAAATAATAATATTTAGTAGGGACTAAAAGATTATTCAAATTAAGGATTAAAATGCGACATTATTAAGGTATCTACTTTTATTACTAGTTCTACTAGTAGTAGTAGTAGTAGCAGTATAACAAGTAATTAAAAAGAAAGAAAATAATATATTGGGAAAAGGATAAAGGCTTAATAATAGACATATGAATACAAAACAGACAAAAGGTATAAGCATTTAATATACAAGATCAATTACAGGAACTGATTCATACAATATACAAGATAATAAATAATAAATATAATAATATAAGTATAAATCATGGATTAGAGATATATTTGCATATAATCAGTATAAGACACTTATTTATTGAGAGAAGGGTCCAAAAATATTATTACTAGGTTTGTATCTTTGTATACAAGTTTTATAATGATTGTATTTATTATAGACTATAAGTTATTGAAGTATACACTATTAACTATATGTTTAATTCACATAACTTATTCACTTGACTTGATTAAGCTTACAATATAATTATCAGTATTAATATAGTAAGTAGTAAGTAGAATACTAATTAAAAAAATAGGAACCGGTATTGACGGCAATTACGCCGTCTTCTTTTATGAAGAAAATAAAAAAAAAAAAAAAGAGGAAGGACTAAAATAATAACTGTTGATGAGTATAATGATGATTTTCATAATGGTGTTATTATAATTATTATAATGACTATTAATGACTACTACTAAAACACATGGTCCAATTTATTAGTTATACACACTTATATAGAGTATACCTTATATATACTACATTCATATTCATATACAGTCATAATTATTACAAATAAATTCCCACGCAATTATTCTCCTCGACGGACAAATCAAATTAAAATAAAAAATGAAAAAAGGTTGTCAGGTACAAATATCAGGTACAAAATTGAATAATAAATACATTGAATACATAACAACTATATAAATTAATATTATACTATATTATATTATATCACATTGTATAATAGTATATTACATTATATATTATAATATATTAAGATATGTATTGATATTTAGAAATAATTAGAAAACAGCTGTATAGACAAATTAAAGCTTGTGAGAAATTTTAGCGTCCAAATTAAAAAAAAAAAATCTTCTTAGAATTTTTTAAAAAAAAAAAAACTTCAAATAAATAAAAATTTGATTCTTCCAAAAAAAACTCTTTTCCCAATTTTTTTAACTTATAAATATTTCTTATTAGTTAAATCAAACTACTTATTACTTATTATTAGTAAATCAATTGAATTGTTGTAATTGTGATATATATATATATACATATACACATACACTCTCACATATATACATATTAGTATTGTTAATTGATACTATTTACTATAGGGCGGTATAAAGAATTTATACTACTTTACTCAATTTTTGCCCCACGGATCTCAACTTTTTATTAACTTTGAAGATCTCCTTTTAACTTTGATTTGTTATATTAAAAGAAAGAAACTGATTAGAATAAGAATATAAATAAATCATTCAATAATTCAATAATCAATTCATTATTTATTTATTTTAAATTTTATTATAAATTCGTGCTTTTTTTTTTTAATCTTATAAATCACCCTTTATTCCCTTTTTTAATTTTAATTGGCAATTATACATTATAATAATTTTGAATATTAAATCAATATCATACAATAAAAACTCATTACAATATTACAAAATAAAATCAAAATATCATATAATAAAATATATTAAAATTAAATTGAATACTTAAAAGTTCTTATTATCTTTTGTCTTTTAGCTTTTTTTTTCTCTTTTCTCTCTCTATTCCTGTTTTCTTTTACCTGTTTTCATTTTTTATTTCAATCTTTATTGCTTTTCACTTGTGTTTTTGCCTTTTGTTAGTTTATTAAAAAAAAAAAGAAGAAGAGATTAAAGTTTCATTTTCCATATATATTGCATTGATCATTCATAATCATTATTAACTTTGTTCAATTACATTTATTTGTCAAAAAAATTTAAAATTATAATCAATTAAGAATAATAAAAGAAGATTAAAAGAAGAAGAAGAAAAAGAATTTGCTTTTTATCATTATCATCATTTATTGCAATCATTTATCGTTATTATCATTTGTTTAGTATTAATACTTTTGTTTTTTTCTATTTCTCTCATCTACAATTTCTTTAAATATTTTTTAATTTAGTTTGCAACAGTTTCAAAGTTTTCCATTTCATCATTTTTAAAATTTAGATTTAACATCAACATCATTTACATATCATTATCATATTTTCATCTCTATTAATAATTATACAAATCATGTCTTTCAACTATAATACTTATGAACCTCAACAACAACAACAACAACAGCAACAACAATTCCAACAGAATCAAAATCAATATCAATATCAACAGGATCAACAATATCAATATCCATACCAGGCCCAAAACCAAAACCAAGGTCAACAGAATCATCAGAATAATAACCATCATCAATCAAGATCTTCTCAACTATGGATGGGTGAATTAGATCCTTGGTGGGATGAAAATGCAATTAAATCAATTTGGTCTTCATTTGGATTTTCAAATATTAATGTAAAATTGATTAAAGATAATTCAAAATTACAACAACAACAACAACCATCCTCTCCTAATAGTAATTCTTCCAACAATAATGGTAATACTGCTATTAATGCTGGTTATTGCTTTATTGAATTCCCAAGTTTTGATGTTGCTAATACAGCTTTAGCATCTCATGGTATTAATATTCCAAATACTAATAGATGTTTGAAATTAAATTGGGCTAGTATGAATAGTGGTGGTCAAAATAATAACAATAATAATTATAATTATAACAATAACAACTATAACAACAATAATAATTACAGCAATAACAGTAATAACAATAATAGTAATGAATTTAGTGTATTTGTTGGTGATATTAGTCCTGATGTCAATGAACAAATATTACAAGATTTCTTTGCAAAAAAATATTTATCAGTTACTGGTGCTAAAATAATGATTGATTCAAATACAAGACAATCAAAAGGTTATGGATTTGTTAGATTTTCAAATGAATCTGATCAACAAAATGCTCTTTTGGAAATGCAAGGTGCAATTTTAAGTTCAAGACCTTTAAGAGTTTCAACTGCTGTTCCAAAGAATAGACAAGTTCAACAACTTAATCAAAATCATCAACAATTAAGATATCCAAATCAAAATCAAAATCAAACCCAGAATCAAAACCAGAATCAAAATCAATTAACACCTTCTTTAGATTATTATGGCCAACAACAAAATCAACAATATCAACAACAGACAAATTTAAATCAATATACTGATACCAATAATACAACTGTCTTTATTGGTGGGTTAAGCTCATTAGTTACTGAAGATCAATTAAGATTATATTTTCAACCTTTCGGTGATATTATTTATGTTAAAATTCCTGTTGGTAAAGGTTGTGGATTTGTTCAATATGTTACAAGATCAAATGCTGAATTAGCAATTAATAAAATGCAAGGTTATCCAATTGGTAATTCAAGAATTAGATTATCTTGGGGTAGAACTAATTCTTCAAATGTTAATTTAAATAATTTAAATAATAAATCATCATCAACTTTATCATCTTCTTCAAATCAAAGTATTGCTGTTAATAATAATAGTAATATTACTGGATATAAGGCACAACAAGAATTACCATTGAATCTATATGGTTATTCATCTGGAAATATCAATAATATTCAACAACAACAGGGTTTAGCATTAGATAATATTAATGGTAATAATTATTATAATTCAAATACTGATTTTAATACAATCAATAATAATGATAATAATACTAATAATAATAACTTTTTTTTCCAAACTGAAGCTTCAGAACCATTAAATACTACTACTACTAATAACAATAGTACTTCAATTGATCAATCAAGATTGAATGAACTATATATGGCTGCAAGAGATGGAAGATTAGATGCTATTGATTCAACAGGTTCAACAGGTCCAACTAATACTTCTACTAGTACTGGATTCATAATTTAAATCTAAGCATTGTTTTCATTATTATTATATTTTATTACCATTGTCATTGAGAAGAGTAAATATCAATGATATGAAGAAAAGACGCTCAAGAACAAGAAAAAAGAACAAGAAGAGGAATTTCAATAATAATACTACTTATAAAAATCACATTCAATAATAATCATTTCATGGTCTCAAAATTCAAGAATTATATAACTAAGGTCAATAATAATCATAATCATCACATTTTAATTTCAACTCTATTTTAAATCATAATAAATCATTATCATATTTATCCATGTTGTATATATAATTACAACATTACAAGTTTCATTACAATTGCACAATTTTACAATTCACAATTAATCGTCATTAGCTTTTATTAATATTTCTTTTTTTCCTTTTTTGCTTATTTTTGGTATTGGGAGTAATGATTGGTTCTCTTTTATTTTGTTTTGTTTAAAATTTTCATTCTCATTTTACATTCATTCATTCATTCATTTTTAATCATTTATTTTTTAATCATTCATAATTTTAATTCATTTTTGCTATCAAATATTCATATAATAATAATATATCATTTTGTTTTCTTCTTTTGTTTGCTTTATTGTTACTTTCCTTTTCTCTCCTTATTTTGAATGATAAATCATTTCACTATTAAAATCAATTCATTTATTCATTCATCTTTTATTTTATTTTATTTTATTTTATTTTTATTCATTCAATTAATGTCAATTATAAATTATAATGTTTATTTATTTGATCTATCGTTAATATGTTTATGCTTATGTTTATGCTTATGTTCATCTTATCCTTGTTCTTGTTCTTATTCTTAATCTTTCTTATTCATATTTTTGTTCTCTTACTCATAAGTTCTTTTTTC
The DNA here is from genome assembly GCA_030574595.1 of Ruyongia chambardii. NCBI lineage: Eukaryota > Fungi > Ascomycota > Saccharomycetes > Phaffomycetales > Wickerhamomycetaceae > Ruyongia > Ruyongia chambardii. The sequence goes on from JAJMFI010000566.1 coordinate 23,176, forward strand.
ACCTTATACTGATCTGTTTATCTTTATGCTTCTTCCCATTGTTGCTGTTATCTTTTGTTGCTAATACTTGTTATCCATAATTTTATTCATTATTAACTCTATCTTAATTATTATATTTACTGATTCACTCTCATATTTTTATTATTATCATTATTATCATTATTTACTTATATTTCTATACTTGTTTTATCTATATCATACATACATACACACACATATATACACACTAATTAATTATCTTATTTTTACTTAACTACTCCAAGAGATTATTGATCAATATTCTTATTGATTTTTGTAAATTTTTAGCATTTGATTTATATCGTAGGGCTGAGTCTATATATGACTCTGATAGGAAATATGTTATATTGCTGATAATCAACTACTCCTTTCAAAAAAAATTTCTTCCAGAACTAGGAAATCTTTAATGACAAGTTATAGATATTCCAACTGGTCTAGGTGATACTAACTATTAAACATCATCAACATTAAATATCAACATCATCATCATCATTAGCAATTTTAATATTATCGCTATTGACTATATCAATTTAGTTAGTCATTAAAAAGTTTTTTTTTTGCTTTCTGGGGTATTAATCAGATTTGGAAAATTTTAAACATTTTCGCAGTTTAATCTTCTTTTATATCATTATTACAACAATTATAATTATAATTAATTATTATAAATATTATTCATAGTTTTGATATATACATCAAATAGTATGACTGAAGAGTATCCACTTTATGAGCCACGTGAAGCTGCGATTGGTGATAAGTATAGAGTGGCAAAGGATGTGTTTGCAGGTATGTTTCTATTTATGATGGTTAAATCCGATACTAATCATTAATCATTAATCAATAATCATTAATGAGCATATATTTGGTTTATACTAACAACCAATATCATTATTATTATTGTAGGAACAATTGGTGGGATTGCACAAGTCTTAGTAGGTCAACCATTTGATACTGTTAAAGTTAGATTACAGACAGATACTACTGGTCAATATAGGAATGCAATTGATGTAATTAAAAAATTAATGACAAATGAAGGTCCAAAAGCATTTTATAAAGGTACATTAACACCTCTAGTTGGAGTTGGTGCATGTGTTGCATTACAATTCGGTGTTAATGAATATATAAAGAGAAATGTTTTCCCAGTAAAGAATAATATCAATGGGAAAGGTAATGGTTCATTGACTAATTTTCAATATTATATTAGTGGTGGATTTGCAGGTTTAGCAAATACTTTATTGGCAAGTCCAATTGAACATATTAGAATTAGATTACAGACTCAAATTTCTGGTAAATTAGGTCCAATTCAAATGATAAGGAATATTTATCAAAATCATGGATTTAGATATGGTATTATGAAAGGTTTTTTACCAACTGCAATTAGAGAAGTTCATGGATTAGGAATTTATTTCTTAACATTTGAAAGTTTAGTTCAAAGAGATATTAATAAGAATGATATTGATAGAAAGGAAATTCCAGGTTATAGATTATGTCTATATGGTGGTCTTGCAGGTTATTCATTATGGTTATTATGTTTTCCAATTGATGTTATTAAATCGAAATTACAGACTGATAGTTTAACAAAACCAAATTATAAGGGAACAATTGATTGTATTAAAAAAGTTTATAAATTGGATGGTATTAAAGGTTTCTTTAAAGGATTTATACCAACAATGTTAAGAGCTGCACCTGCTAATGCTGTAACATTTTATGCCTTTGAACTAACAATGAGATACATTAACTAACGTTTCTTTGCTTATCTAATTACTCTATTGATCTTTTAAAGTATATAAATATTTTCTAATTCTACTGTTTACAATTTCAAGTATTAAGCATTAAGCATTAAGCATTAAGCATTAAGTAATATTCTATACGAAAGATATGTTCTAAAGAGAAAGAGTAATTACAAATCTTTATCCTCTAATCTTCTCAATAAATAATCAACTTCAACCTTTTTAGTTAATGGTATAATCCATTCTTTATAAATTTTAGCTAAATATTCTGGTGTAACCTTTGATTGAACATTTTGACTCCATTTTAAAGTTGGATCAGTACCATATGCTTTACCCTTTTCAATTAATCTTTCCAAGATTTTAGCCTCAACTGATTCATTAGTAATTGCATCTTCAATACCTTTAATATCCTTATTTAATATTAATTTAGTATATCTTTCTCTATCACTTTGAAATTTTGCCTCTGCAACAAATTTACCAAAATGAATTCTTCTTGATAATGCTTGTAAATTATCAATATCACAACTTGTACAACTTCCTAAATTTTCAGGCTGTTCACCTTTACCACAACTAATTAAAGGTATAACATGTTTTATATAGACACTTTTAATTTCATCATTGATATTAATCTCTTTTGTAAATGATGCTAAAATTTTTGGATAATTAATTGATGGTAATAGAGGTGGTAATAATTCATTTGGGAAAAATGGTACTTCATCAGGACTCTCATATCTTCTAATTTGAGAATGAATCTTTTCCATATTCAATAATGTCCAATCAAGAAATGATCCATTAAAATTTGGTATCTCAAATTCATTAATCTTATAGACTGAATCAGTTGTAAAGAATTGTGATCTTTCAATCATATTGAATATGATTGTATCCTCCATTCTAACAAGAGCATCACGAATGTTCTGTAGATTAAGAACAGTCTCTGGCCTTAGAAAATCCATCTTCCTTTGTCTAGTTGTTTATCTATCAATTGTTGTATATAGTAATATCTCTATAGTAATTGTTGTATATAGTAATATGTCTATAGTAATTATCAACGAGTAATTTTTAATTATGAGAGTTTTTTTTTTTTTTTTTACTATGAGTTTTTTTTTTAATTTTATTTTATTTTATTTTATTTTATTTTATTTTATTTTATTTTATTTTATTTTATTTTCAAATAGCGATAAAAAGATTAGAATTAAAATTAGATAAAAGCATTAACTAACTAATGATTAACTGATTGATTATATATATTGTCTAAGATATGTATATAGTGTATAGTGTATAGTATTATATATGAATATCACTCTATATCTTTCTTGTAATTACTTTATAGTAAATTTCTTCACTCAATAAAAATGAAGTATAATTTTAACTGTGATAAAAAAAGAAACTTTTTTAAGGTGTCAATTTAATCTGAGATAATAAAGAAATTTTAATCAGTCATAATTAAAATTATTTAAATTTTCTCTTCTCTTACTTATCTTTAATTATGAATATTCATTAGACTGAAAGTATAGATCAGTATGCCTACTATTAAGGAGAATGATTCAAATGTAAATATAAATACTTCTACCATTGAAAATAGAAATCAGGTTGAAAACTTATCAATTTTAAAAACTTTTCGTCCTGATCTCTTCATATCAACCGATAAGAATAATAAGTTTACTACTTCTACTACCGCCAATAATAACAATAATAATAATAATGATAACTTAAACAATACAAGTATAAATGGATTATTTACACCTTGTTCCTCTTCTACTTCTCTAAGTAGTGATTTCCAAATTTCAAGAGATACTTCAATACAACATCAACATCAATTATCATCATTTGTATCAGATGAAAGAGTTGAAAATGAAATAAATGATTTTTTATTGATTAAATCATTAAATTATCCAAGGTATCAATATACTTCAATTTTAAAACCAAATTCAATATTTAAAGGGAAACAAATTTCAAGCAATCAATCATATAATTTTGAATTAACGTTTAAAATGATTGATTTATCAAATAAGATTGGTTCAGGTTATTTAAAGATTGATAATTTATCAGAAAAATTTAATGAAATAATTTCATTATTTGAAGTTCAAATAATAAGTGATAAATATTCATTCTATAGATCTTCTTCTTCTTCATCATCTTCATCATCATATACAAATTCAAATTCAAATGGTACTGATAATTCTAATGTTAGTAAAGATGTAGATTTTCAACATTGGTCAAGATTTAATAATTTTAATCAAAAATTCTTAAAGGATGATTATATACATGATGATTTTTTAAATCATAAATATCTCTATATGAGATTAAAGGAAAGATCAATAATATCACCAGATATTAAAACTTTAATTAATGGTAAGATTGATGATGTTTCATTTGATGGATTTTATTATATTCAATTAAATCAATTAAATGGTAATATTAATGGATTATATTATCATAAACCATCTCATGAAAGATTTCAAGAATTAGAATTGAAATATATGGATGATTTTGGTTGTTTTGGTTCCTATAGATTACAATAGATTATAAGTATTATATACTTTCTTATTATAAATAGAAATTGTTTAATAGAAATTGTTTAATAGAAATTGTTTAATAACTGATATGTAATTACCTTATTTAGTAATTACCCAATTAGAATAATTTATTTTCTTTTTATTTTTTTGCTTATGTAATTCATTTTTTTGCTTTTCAAAAAAAAAAAAATTTAAAAAAAAAAGTGCTAAAAAAGATTTAATTAAAATACAACTACAAATACAATTAGATAAAGAACTAACAATATTGATTAGCTCTTAAGAGAGGGTTGTTAATTATTAGTATTATCATTGTTATTGTCATAATCATAAATAATATTAGAGATCTCTATTAGCTTCATTCTCAAATCAAATTGGATTGTCTTGTCTCCTATTAATATTTGGGCAACTGTGCCTTTCAGATCTATAATTAAAATCAACAACAAACTTTACTTTCAATCTTCATTATAAAGTATCATATCATATACATACAGTTATCTATATATATATATAAACATACACATACAGAAAATAGAAAGACATTATAGAATAATATGACTACAGAACAGTTGATATCAAATACGAGGAGAATAATTAATGCCATATCAGATGAACTTGATAAATCAAATCAAATTAATGATGATGGTGATATTGGTGGTATGAAATTAATTGGTTTAAATATCAAATCAATTCCATCAGAGGCAATTGAAATGATGAAAAATTCTGTTGAAAGATTAAGTTTACAAAATAATAATTTATCAACTCTACCTGATTATTTTAATAAATTAATAAAATTAAGATATCTTGATATTCATGATAATTTATTCATAAATTTCCCACCAATATTAACAAAGATGGAAGATTTAGAAATCTTGGATTTAAGCTTTAATAAATTAAATAATTTACCAATTGATTTAGGTTCATTAAAGAATTTAAAAGTTTTATCATTAAAGAATAATAATTTACAAACTATTCCTTATTCAATAGTTTCAATTAAAAATTTAAAAATTTTAGAAATTGAAAATAATCCATTTAATTATGATACTCAACAATTCTTATCAAATATACCTTATCAACAACATTCTCAAGAATGGTTAGATGAAATTAAAAAATATTTATATACTTCAAATCCATCATCATCATCATCATTAAATTCTTCTTCATCATTAAATTTAAATTCCCTATCTGAATCAATTCCAAATTCAATTTCAACATCCTCGAATTCATCTTTATCAACAAATTCATCATCAACACCATTACCAACAGATTATCATTATAATAATAATAATCATTTGGAAGATCAAAGAAATTTTGAAGTACCTTCAACATTAAATCCAAATGTTTATCAACTTCATTCTGCTATATCTGCTCATAATCCATCATGGTTAAATAATACTCCTAGTACTACTAATAATACTACTACTACTGGCACTAATAATGGTCCATATTTGGAAAGATCAAGAAGTACCTCTGAGAGTTATGTTAATTCAAGAGCTGCCAAAAGAATGGGATTTATAATAAAGAGACCGAATCAAGATTTAACATTACAAAATTCATTATTAAGTTCAAATTCTGATTTAGAGATTAAAGAACATCCAACAATAGATTCTCAATTAAAAGTTAGAAATAGATCATTTTCAACTGCTAATTTACCGGATGAATTGAATTTAGTTACTCCTAATAACAATAATAATAATAGCACTAATAGCATAAACAGTAATAATAACAGTAATAACATTGCATCATTATTACCTCCATCAAGTTTATCAAATTTAAATAACGTTATATCACAACATCATGGTTCAAATCAATCCTCCTTTTCATCAATATCTTCAACTTCATCTTCAAACTCAACAGCAAATGGTTCATTAAATACATCAATATCAACAACTGATAGTTCAAGCACTTTACAACAACAACAACAACAACAACAACAACAACAACAACAACAACAACAACAACAACAACAACAACAACAACAACAACAACAACAACAACAACAACAACAACAACAACAACAACAACAAACCAACGTTTCTGCTAATGAATCCTCTAATTCATCAGTAATACCTCCAAATAATTCAAGCAATATAATAAATGGTAAATCTTCCCCAATATTTATACCTGAAAAATTAGATTCCATTCCTGAACATAAATCAAATGATTATTTTAAAAGATTATCAACATTACCAGAGACAAGATTTAATTTAACACAATATAAGATTGTTGAAATTTCAAGAAAAATCTTATTTTCAGTAAGTGAATTTCATTCAACTGTTAAAAAATTAAATACTTTTTGTTCTGATAAATCAATAATCATTGATATGGTATCACATTTATATCAATCAAAATCAATGATTGATCATTTAGTAGAAAGTTTGGAAAGGAGTGAAGATTATAACAATAATCATAATGTTAGTACTACTACTAATAACAAAAATAATGATGATATATTAAAAGCTGTTATTCAAACAGTTGGAATATTCAAAAAAATGATTGATCTATTACAGACAAATTATTTATCCTATGTTAAAAATGCTGATATTTGTTTTGTAAGAATGTTATTATTATCATTGTTTGGTTGTTATGCTGAAGTTTATAATTCTTATAAGGTATTAGTACCTGATGCTCGAACACATTCATCATCAAATTCACAGAATAGTAATAACGTTTCTAATATGACAAATACTACTATGGCCAGTACAACAAATAACAACAATAATAATAATAACAATAACATCAATGACTACAATATCCTCAATAACAACAATAACAATAACAACAATAACAATAACAACAATAACAATAACAACAATAACAATAACAATAACAATAACAACAATAACAATAACAATAACAATAACAACAATAACAATTACAATGATTATAATGATGACAATACTGATAATAGTTATAGAAATAATGATGAAAATAATACTACTGCCACTGCTAGTGCTACTACTTCTACAACTATTAGTACTGCCGCTCCTGCTAATAGTGTTAATAATGACAATGACGACAATAATGATGACCATAATAATAATAATAAGAAAAATCACATTAATAATGATAATAGTAACCCTAATAACAATCACAATAGCAATAACATCAATGTTCCAATCAAGGGTAAGGACATTCCATTAAGAATACAAACAAGTGGTGTTGCTCTAAGAAATATTTCTGAAAGTAATAATATCAATTCACTGACTCAACAACAATTGAATGAATATCATGATGTTGATGAAAAACTTTATGATTCCTTATCAATAATGCTACAATCATCAAGTTTAGTTTATTCTGAATTAAATGCTGCAATTTCTAAATCTGCCATGGCATATGCTAATACTAATGGAAGTACGGATGAACCATTGAATAATTTAACACCTGTTACAATATCAAAGGTCAAAGAGCTAACAAATACATGTATGTTATCAATGGAATTAAATAAAAAGATAAATTCCAAATTAACCAATGTTAGATCTTTTAATATGATTGACAAAAAAAAATTCTATGACGAAGTTAATGCCCTGTTAAAATCAGTCATTACAATTTTAGCATCAACTAAAGATATCATGAATGAACTGACTATTCTCAATGAAGTGCGTCCTTCTTTAGCTAACCTAACTAAGGCTACAAAGGATGTTACTATCATGTTAGAAGTTAGTTCTTATAGATTGATAAATGATTCTTTCAATAATAATAACAATAATAATAATAATAACCAAAATAATAATAGCTTAATGGTCAATGCACCTCCATTATCTGCCACTTCAATCCAAGCTCCAATGTTATCTTCAATTCCTACAGTAATGTCAATTCCTCAACTAACTACACCTTACTTTCCAGTTCCAAACTCTGCAACAGTACCACAATTAATCACACCATCTTTTCAAATGAATCAACAGTTAAACCCATTTGAAACAACGCTAGCTACTGATATTGAAAATGATATTGGCCCTAATGATGATCATTAATCTCTTGAATGAATAAATACCAGTAATTATATAACGCTTTTATTCATCAAAACCAACATGTAGATAGTAGACAAACTACCAGCTTCAGTTTTTTGTTAAAAAAAATGCCAGGTTCTATCACTAATTTAGACTTGTATTCTATATATACAAATCCACAATATAACAATCTTGAAATGTTGTCCCTTATAGCTAAACAAATTAAGTAGCCATTTATACTTTCTTACGATATTGTATCTTTATCAAATTTGCGTGTATGTGTAATCAAGAATTAGGAATAGGCCGTTAAAATACATGCAACAAATTTATTAACGGATGGAACATAAATATAGATTATTTATTTATACAGATTTATAATACCATTTCTATCAACACTAATAATGATCTCGTATGGTTTCATAAGAACAGCAATGTCATTTATCTTATCATGATGTTGCGTCACTAACATATCCTGTTGTTTGTTAATTAGACCTTGATTTCTGTTCGATTTCTTCTTCAACCCTGATGATTCGGTACTTTTGATATTTCTTTCAGAAATTATTCTTAAGTTTGGATTGATCTGTGAGTTGGAATATATACTTTGCTTTTCAGTGGAAGCGTTATTAATTGTTTCAGAGTCTTCTGGATTATATACATTCCATAATATCAAGTCAAATGTTTTTGAGCATGAACCAATAGCATAAAATTGCTTCTTATAATCAGTTAATCCTTCCAATAGTTTGAGAGCAGTTACTGACTGCTCCGTGATGCTTGGATCTTCTGAAACTTTTAATGAATCAAATTTATCTACCAACTTGTCATATGTATTATCAACCTCCACTAAATGCAACTTGTCCAGATTATTGACTGGTTTTGATCCAGAAAATGCTTCACGGCATAGACCAGTGCTTATATCCCATATACTCATTAGACATTCAGTGGTACCACCGGTAAGTGCGATAAATCTTCCCTTCTTTCTGTTTAAGTGATAGTCATTCGAGCATGAAACTAGCTGTTGAATCGGTAAGCCATCTTTGAATCTCCATGATTTCAACTTAAGTTGGAATCTCAAATCCCATAAATCCAGAATACCCTTAGATGTTCCAACTGTAATCCATGAATCATTTGGAGCAATAGTGAAACTTTCGATCAAGCCATGTGACTTTGGATTTTGTAATTTGAAGACCAAAACTGCAGTTCGTATATCAATAGCAAGAATCTCACAATTAGTTGTAACTGCATATAGCATATGTCTTTGGTCTCTTCTATTGCCAAATGATATACTAACAGCATACTGATTATCTGTTAATTTATAATCTCTGATAATGGTAACACCTGTTGGAATTTCTCTAACTTTTTTATTGGAATTCTTCAAATAATTCAATTTCATAATTCTAATAATACCATCAGTAGTAGCAACTGCAAAACAATTATAGTTTGGTAAAAATTTAATCTTTGAAATTGAATGCTCTAGCTCGATTGACAATGAACTAGTCCATGTACTAGTTCTTTCAATTTTTGAGGTATCCCAAATCTTAATGCAACCTTCATCGTCACCTGTGACAAAAAATGAATGATCGGAAGAAACATCAACTGAATTAATTGAACAGCAGTGCTCTTTCAAATGTGCTATTACTTGACCATTAGGCAAAGTTTTTGATACAGGCAATTTTTGAAATGCACTTGGTGATATTTCAAATTCAGGGAAATCTGAAAGGGCAGGTTCAATACTGATACTGTTCAAAAACTTGATGACATATTTATCTTTACCAGAATAGCTATTTGATATGACGGATGAAATAATATTTGGATTAGCCAGCTTAGTAGCCTGTGTAACATTACTTCCTTTTTTATCAGATGGACTGAAAGATGATTCTAATTCCCCGTAAACTATTTCATCAGATGCCATTATGGATGGTGCTGCTTTTGGCCTTCTTAGAATAAAGGAAGATGCTAGGTCTTGCTGAGATACGCTAGACGTATTAACATTGTCCTCACTACTTGTATCATTATCCCTGTCAGTTGTACTATTCCTGTTAGTATTTAAGTTGATGTCTTCAACGTTGTTACCACTATTATTGTTGCTTGATCCATCTAACAATCTTGATTCTACTAGGCCTTCTCCTAGTCTATCATCATCAAAAATAGAATCCATATTATTTTCAGTAGGGCTAGCAGCTTTCTTCTTGAATGATTCATTTTTAAACTTGGAATCGAAAAAAACGTTCTTTGGTAGGACCCCCAGTTCTTGTATTTCAATGTATTGTTTCTCACTATCTTTACTTGTAGATCTTATTGTGAGCCTTGACACTCTGTATATATATTCTCTCAAGTCTACAACCTTCCAAAGTTCTTGCTCTTGTAGACCTGAAGTAAATAATCTTGTAACCCAAGCTTTATCTTCTGAGGTTAAGGGTATGTCCAGGTTATTGGTATTTGATATAACTGGCCTATTCATGAAATCGATACCTCTATTACCAAAAGCATCTGTGTTATTGCTTCTTGCTTGCTGTTTCCAGAATAAAGTCTTATTAGCTCTTAGTGACCATGTGCATGCCAAATTGTACACAATTCTTGAAACTGGTTTTTTACATACCGAATATAATGTTTCCCAGCTAAAGTCTGTAACTTCGTATCCAATGTATGGTCTTATTATCGGATATAGCATACAATAGACATCAGCAGGTGACAGGTTGCTAGCTATATTGACGATTAATGATAATGTAGCTTGCCTTATCCATTCATTTGGATGCAGTAATAATCTTGAAACAGTTAACAAAAGATCTGAGATAAATTCTGTTCTAATCAGACCAAGTTCACACAGATCTTTAAATGAGTTCAAGACTTCTATAACAACTAACTCTTCTGGATCCGTAATAGTTTGAACTAACAGAGGTAGAATATAGTGCTCTAAACTTGCAGTTCCAACATAAATAGCTAAACCTATGACTGTTTTAACAAATACTACTCTCAATGAGGGACTTTTATCATTAAGATAAGTGATCAAATGACTTAAAATCAAGTCATTTGTCTTTTCTTTGCCATAGAATGAACACAATTGTAATATATTCGTTAGTAAAGCAACCTTTACTGTTTCTTCGCTATCAGTCAATAGACTAACTGTCAACGTTTCAAAATCATTCATTAAACTTTCTTTCAAATTTGAATCTAAAATTGGGTTAAAGAATCCATTTTCAGTGTCTGGATCAATAGATGAATCCAACACATTATTTTTTAGAATTTTTGACATTTCATAAAACTTCAAAGCAGTTTTAGCCAGTGATCCTAAACAAGTAGCTAACATGATTCTACTATATGTACCAGATTGTAATAGATTTGACAGTTTTGGTATGAGGTACTCCTGAAATAAGGAGACATTAACAGGACTTACAGAGTCTACCAATAGTAGTAGTTGGGTAAGAGTTTTTAACGCAGCTGCTTGAACATTGATTGATGAATCATTTAGTAATGCAACAATGTAAGGGAGTGAACGATCTAATTTCATGTCATCCTCTATTCTTTCTGATAATGAAACTATTAGTTCCAATGCTCTTACTTTTGTAGCATCGTTTTGAACATTTCTTATACATGAAAATATTACACTTAGTAATATTAAGGCAGTAGGCCTTGTATTGATTTCTGAAGTAGATTTCAAATGATAGTTTGATGGAATTCCTGGTAAGTTTAGACTTGATAGCTGATTGTTATTGAAATATTCTTCGTCATCTTCATTATCTTCACAGATGTCTTTATTAGTTGACTCATATTGAATATCAAGAAAATAAATTATTGTTTCATACTCATTATATATTTTATTGATAGTTTGATCACATTCTAACAATCTTTCATTTAAACCTAAAGATAAGCCATGACTGAAGTTTTTCAGATATTGGTATAAAAAGGTATAAAAATTATCAGGAAAAGCAGTATTTCTATAGTTATTCAAGTATTGTGAAGTGGTTAATCTATCATTGGGATTCAGGCTTATCATGCTGGTTACCATTTCTCTAATGTAGTTATCTGTAATTCCAGAGAGATCAGGTACGAATTCACCCTTCTTATATTTATATAATTGAGCCAATGTAAAGATTGGAGTACCTTCCAGAAATATTTCAGCAATAACACAGCCAATACTAAATATGTCCATTTCCTTAGTGACAGTTGAAGTTTGATTCATCTTTGCTTTATCTTCGTAATCATTAGTAGATAAGAATCTTTCTGGGGCTAAATAACATGATCTTCTTTGTGAAGTATCAAAATAGAAGTTAAACGTTGATGGATTTTCTAAATTTAGATAGGTTGGTTTTATATATGAAGAAAAATCTGTTAGTATTAAACTATTTGATGAAGTTACCAATACATTTTCTGTCTTTATATCACCATGGGTAACGTTGTGCTCGTGACATTCATCCACTGTGTTTAATAAATGAAATATCAGCCATTTCTTTTCCAAATCTTCTAGAAATGGTCTTGTTGATATACGATCATAGATATTAGTTTTGATATATTGTCTAATACCATATACTGCTCTATCGCTATGAATTAATTTTTTATACTCCAGCACACCATTGATCTTACTCAATATCTTTCTTTCATTCTGAATTGCCTTTATTATAGGAACAAAATCGATTTGATCATCAGGCTTTATAAACACCTTAATAACAACAGAACCATCTGGATCATTTGCCCTTACAGTTTTTAAGAATCTTGAATTACCCAACTGTTCTTGGTACTGTATCTGATCTATGACATCGATATACGCAGATATTGCAATTGAGGGCCCTGTAGGGGCCATAAGAGACAAATTTGATCCCATCAATTACAAGCTATATGAGAATATTGATATAGGTAAATTGCTTTTATAAACAACAATGGCTATTTTAATTGATAGAGTTTATCAGTAGCTTTGATCTTTTTTGTTGATTTATATGAATTCCGACTACCTCGGAATTGGAAATTGAAAAAGGTGTACTTAGTTAAGTAGTCTACTCTTTGAGAAGAGGTGTTTCAATATTTACTAATAAATTATATACCAACTTCCTATAAAGATCGTGTGCTGGTGCACAATTAGATTGGTATGACATCTATAAGATCTTTGTCATTGACTCTCAGGAATCTGAAGATCGAAATCAGTGATGATATCAAGGTCACTAATTTGAATTCTGATAGTCCAATGTACACTGTTACAATTGACAAGAAACAACCAAAATTTATAAAGAAATTCGAAAATGCTATAGTTATTTACTCTTTATCTGGTGCAATAGTCAGAGTGATTTCTAATGATGCTGGACAGGAATTTTTTCAACATTTGAACATAAGTGCTGTCAAAAAGAGGCCATTACAATTTATTCAATGTCTAAGTACTGATCAATTTATAATAGGTGGTAAATTTCAAGAAATCAGATTGTTTGATTTTAGAAGAGATCATATTTTACCATATATTTCTTCAAATCTTACCAATGGTGATCTGAGTTGTACGCTGAATAGCGTTTCATTCAAATCGAAAGGTGTTACTCGCGATTGGATTGAGGATGTTTTAGTTATTCCTAACCCACCAGATGATCTTAATAGTGACATTATTGGAAACACATTAATAAGCTCACAGATAAGAGACTCAGATAATGATGTTTCAGAAACAGAAGATATTTCAAATCATGATCAAGATGAACCAGAATTAGATCCATCATCTCCAATTCGTATAGTACGTCCAAACTCAAGATATTTAAATGGGATGACAAATGATCGTTCATCTGATCACACAACTGATCGAACAAGAGGATCGATAGCTGAAATTCCAGAGGTTAACTGTAAAATATATGCTATTTCTAGGTTTTCCAAAGTATACATGTTCGATACTAGAGTTTCAAGATATCCATTAGATTCATTTACATTGACAAATCCATTGAAAGCAATCTTTCTACTGAAAAGTTTAGACAATAGAATATTAGTAATTGACGGATTTGGATATTGTTTCTACTTTTTTGAGAAGGAGTTTAAACCAAGACAAATAGCTGGAAAGATAAAATGTGATAGGTTAAGTATAGTGGAGAAGGAAAATGGTGATGATAATAATAATTTGGTAAATGTTATACGTAATGGGATAAAGACTCAATATAAGCTTACCGCTAATAAAGTGATACTAGTTAATATGGAAAAGTGTTTATAGATTAAAATAGCAATTGATGACTTTAATGACTGTGATATTGATACTATAAGTATAAGTTGATGATTAGTAGTAGAAATTTAGTAGTAGAAATTTAGTAGTAGAAATTTTCACGTGACAGTGTGCCCTTTCCAAATTGTGATTTTTGGGAAACAAATTTTTATAAAAAAACAACACCTTAGAATATAACCCGTTTCCCAACTTGCTTACTAATTTCAGTCTATATCAATACTTTATAATTGCTATTGCATTAATTTATTCGTATGTTTGCTAGTATTATTATGCTATTAATGATTATGTTGGTCTTTAGAGTTTTAACTATTATTACGCGTTAGAATTTGTGGGAGAATTTTTTTGTTTTGTTTTTGTTTTTGTTTTCAGTTGTTATGATTACGTCTAAATTATATAATCAGCAGAGTGTTTCTAAACCAGTCCATAATTCAGGTTAAAATAGGTTTTAAAGTCTAAATAATTCCTTTATTAAGGCATTGTAACAATTTATAACTCTAATTAACTTGATTTGATTGTATCTTAATATAAATATTTCAAGTTTTGATGAAGTTTGCTCAAAAATTAATAAGCATGGACTAGAAATATTACTCAGCAAACAATAGACAAACACGATATTATATTGACGAGAATTTACTTCACAATAGACAATTTTCCAATCGCAGTGATATAACAACTCTAACATCAAGCTTTATCACAATATTAGCTATCAATATATCAAATACTGAGAAATGTTAGGACATTTACTAACAAACTAAAATTTTAGTTTTGAATTAACAACAAAACAAATAGTACTATTATATATATATTACTAAGATGTCCTCTGGTACCTTTTGGGAAGATAACAAAAAGAGATTGGAAGAACAAATCGATCCAAGTTTTAGTCAACAAAATGCTGGCTTACCACAACATTTTGATCATTTGCAACAAGTTGCAAGAGGTCAAGTTCCTGATCAACAAGAACAGGGTGGTCATGTAAACGCTGAAGAAAATTATGATGTTAACGCAGCTGCTGCTGAAGCTGTTGCTGCTGTTCAAGCTGTAGGTGTTGATAATACTACTGTTGCTACTGTTCCTAGTAGTCAATCAGATACCTCTGTTCAAGAAACTGGTGTCGCCCGTAATGGTAGAAAGTTAAATAAAAGTAAAAGAGCTGAACAAAATAGAAATGCACAAAGAACATTTAGATTGAAAAAGGAAACTTTGATGAAAAAATTAGAAAGAGAAAATCTAGAGGTTCAAGCTTTAAGACAAACAATTGAAAATTTAAAGCATGAAAATATGCAATTGAGAGACTATTCATTGGCATTACAAGCTAAATTAATCGAAAAGGCTGATATTCCTGATCCACCTCCAGGTATTTACAATAGAAATATTGAAAAAAAAGCCTAAAATATTTTCAACTGTACCAACCAATATTTAATTGAGATTGAAGTAACTATTGTTCTTTGTTTCAACATTTGTCTTTTTATCACCTTTTCTAGCTATCTGTTCCTCTGTATGAAACAACTTTGTATACCTTTGAACTGCGGCAGTTGTATTTTTAGTGTTTATCAACTATAGCGTATATATATATATTTTTTAATTATACCCTTAAAGTTAATTTTTTATTTCAGCAATATTAACAATGTTCTCTATATTAATAATATATGTTTTTTTTATAACTTAACTAATCATTTATCATTATGTCATCATCGTCTCATCGTCATTTTCATCACCATCACCATCTTCATCTATAATTATGGAGGTGAGTAAGTTAATGAATCATAATATCTCTGTAAACTATTTAGCATTCTTGGCTAATGAACCAATCGCTTTGATTCTATTCCACAGACTATTGTCATAGCCACCGATATTTAAGGCCTTCACAAAGTTCCATGCTTTTGCTTCATCTTGAATAGGGTAATCTAGAGGTTTAGGGATTTGTGTAGAGATGAATGGTATCTTATCATAACAAACACTTTTCATGTTACATAAACCTTGTAAACCTTCTTCCCCACCAAATTTACCATAACCAGAACCACGTTGACCACCAAATGGTAATTGACAAACGTAAAAAGTAGCAAAATCATTAATGGCAACATTACCAGTCTTTAAACTATTAGCAACATTATTCAACTCGATCCAATTATTACCAAATACTGATGAACCAAGGCCATAGTCTGTAGAGTTTGCAATATCGATAGCATCTTGAGTATC
>JAJMFI010000567.1:0-24117 GCA_030574595.1 Ruyongia chambardii
CTTATTTGATAAGTTTGCTTATTTTATTTAAGGATTGAAATTCAAAATCTGAAAATATTAAAATTAAAAAAAAAAAAAAAGTTCGGTTTTCTTTGAATATTAGTAATGTTTGGATGTTTTATATTCCCGGAATTAAAAAAAAAAAAAAAATACTACTTACTATTACTATTAAACGATATACAGTATACTATATATGGTTTAAACAATTACATATAATAATAATTGATATAGATTCAAAGTTCATATGTATTTGGAATTGTTTACATTATGTTTCATGTACTATCTTTCATGGATCTTTTTAACGGTACGTTAATTATTCATCACTGTTCAACGCTTAATGTTTGATTTCTTTCAATACCATTTATACTAATTATATTCAATAATATTAGCCATTAATTGAAAGTGAATGGTTTCAAAGTTGTTATCCACCAATAGAATATGCAATAAAACTCCCCATATTTCTCTTATTGATTGCATTTGTATCACAGGGAACGTATATATCAATGTTACTTATAAATAGTGATGAAACTATAAGGAAGCATAAAGTTGATTCAAATAATACTTGATAAAATTAATAAAAATAATGTATGGTTAAGTTCAAATCATGAGATCTATTAATATGTTGTACTAAAAATACTATATATATATATAGTCTTTATATATTCTAATATCTAATATTATACATTTAATATTTATATTATACGAGAAGTAAATTAGAAGTATAATAAACTCAATAATGATATCAGTTGTAATAATAACAACGTATAATAATAATAATAGTAAATAATAATAGTAAATAATAATAATAACAATGATAATAAAAAATAAAGTAATACTATAAGTAATAAAACAAGATAATAAAGAATAAGAAATAGAGAACTAGTAATAGTAATAGTAGTAATATATATAGAAAAAATGATATAGTAATGATGAACTTTAAATGAAAATAGAAGAGAAAAAACACACAATAAAGTTGAAAAAAACGCAAAATGCAATAAAGGGAAAAAAATAAAAAATCAAGGCATTAAATATAATTTTTTTTTGTTGATGGTTAATAGACAGTGATTGATGATTAAGGTTAAATAATTATAATGGCAATCATTGTAATTGATAAATAACTAACAAAATTAAACCAATAAATATCATTATTATTATTACTGATATGATTATGAAGATTGAAATTCTTTAATGATAATAGATTATTAAGATTATTTGCACCAGCAGATGAAGTTGAAGAACCAGTAACTGAACCAGTTGAAATACCAGGTCCTGATCCAGATATTGAAGTTCTAGTATCACCGCCAGTATAAATTTCATCACTTGTAATATATATGACATTTGTAGTATATGCAGTGGCAGATGAATATTCATAACTCATGGTCAAAGTAGCAGTAACATTATTAGTTGTTGCAAATGGAATATTACTTGAATGAATCATTGACTCTGTATAATTAAACTTAACACTATAATAATTTTCTTGATCATTCATAATTATATCAGGATTTGATTGAGCCATTGCTATTGTTTGACCTTCATTATCAACAACTATATAGGTTGATTTCAAAAATGAAGTACCAAGAACTGAATAACCATAATCACTATCAGAACGCATCAATAGTATACATGCATCTGCACCACTACTAAATGTTAAGATATTACCATCATTATTAATAAATGGTGTTATCATATTGGCTAAATTCAGATTGATTGTTAAATTACCAAATTTAAAATCAACAGTTGCATTTAATTCAGCAATATTACATTCAGTTATCCAAAAACCTGTTTCATTTAAATAATATGCATTTAATTGAACTGCTAGTTCAACTAATAATTCTTGTGGTAACATTGTATAAATATTTCTTGTATCTAATAATACAGGTAATGCATAATCGTCTGTTGTTAATGAAGCAGTTTCACCAGATGAACTAGTTACTGATAGTCCAGTCAATGGAATTATTGGATAATCATATGATGTAGTATTATAATCAATGTCGTAAAATGCAATTTTATTAAATTTAACCAATGGTTCAGTATAATATAGTTGATTAATACCACCTAAGATTAATTCTGCACTAACATTATCACGTAAATATAATGAATAAGCCTTTGTATCAATAATACCACTATCCTTTAAATTATCTAAAAAGAAATAATTAAGATTACTACTACCAGTAAATGAATTAATAATTGCATTATTACCACTTAGACCTAATGCACCACTTGGAGAACTTGAATCATTTGCAGCAATAAATTCAATATAATTTGATAAAGTTAATGAATCACTATCATTATATGAAAATGCATTAAATGTAACATTATCAGAATAGACAGAACCATTAATCAATACATAATCAATAAATATGAAACTTTCCCAAACATCTAAATCTTCACCAGTATCTGAAGAATCTAAATCATAATCACCTAATAATGCACATTTTCTATTAAATTGAGCATCATTTGTACCAGTATAAGTTGTAATTGATGAAGTTAAAGTTGAAGTTGGAGTTGAACTTGAACTTTGAGAGTTTAAAGTTGAAGAGATTGATGGAGTGAAAACATTTGGATAATTTGAACATATATAATCATTTGAAGCAGACATTGCCCAAATATGAGGTTGAACTAAATCTAATCTTAGACCAACTTCTTGAGTTGGATAACCAAATGAAACATTAACAAAATATACATAACCATCTTCAGATATAGCAGAAAAAGTTGGGAATCCAGCCATTGAAGTTGAACTTGATGTTGAAGTTGAATTTGAGATTGAAGTTGAATTTGAACTTGATGAATATTTTCTAGTACGAGTTGAAGATGATGATGAAGATGATATTGATGATGATATTGATGAAGATATTGATGTATAAGAAGAAGAAGAAGAAGTATCAGCCAATGTGAAAGGTATTATTATTGATGAAAATAACAATACTATTGATATAAGTAAATTATTATATACCAACATGATCTAATATTTTTTGTCTCTTTGATAGTTTATTAATTATAATATGAATAATATGAGTAATAATTATAGTAACTTGATAATATGAATAATATGAATAATATGAATAATATGACTAATAAGATATATATATAAACGAATGAATGAATTAGTCAATATTATGAATAGATATTAATAGAGATATAAATGAATGAATTAGTTAATAGAATATAGATCTATTAGTTAAATATTATGAATAATATGAATAATATGAATAAGATTAATATAAATGAATGAATTAGTTACTTGAAAATGAATGAATTAGTGAGTATATATAGATTAAAATAATTATAATTCTATTATTAGTTATTTATATTAACTCAAATAAAAATAAAAATCAGTATGAAGTATAGTATATAAACAAACAAGATATAACAACAATATATAAAAATCAAAACTTAGAACTTAAATCAAAAACAACTTAAAACTATAATGATATTATAGACTAATAAAAGAGTATACACTAGCAAAAGAATACTAACTTTACAATGTATATTTTTATATACCTTTTTTTATTTTTAAATTTGGTTTTTTTTTTTTTTTTTTTTTACTTTTTTTTCTCGATCGGATTTTTTTATTTTTAAATTAAAAAAAAAAAACATTTTAGTTAATAAAAATTTGATACTTAAAATTAAAATTTAATTAGTACTTGAACAGTTATTAGTATATACTTAATAGTTAGTATATGCTGTTAGTTAGTAGTTAGTATATACTGTAATACTTAATTAGTAATACTATTACTATATAGTTAATACACTATAGTTAATACACTATAGTATAGTATAGTGTAGTATTAATACAGTAGTACAACGGTAAGACGTATAATTACGTAATACATATATATATTATTAAAACACTTTCTAATAGTATTGGTATTGGTAGTATTGGTAGTAATAACTTATTAACAGTTTCAATATTTAATCTATTTAATATGTATATGTAAATGTAGATCTTATAATAACAATAGTAGATCTAATTATACTATATTGTTATGTTATATTGTTGTTATATTGTTGTTATATTGTTATGTTATATTGTTGTTGTATTATATAGATCTAAAGTATAGTTGTAAAGTATTGAATGTGCTAGTCATTAATGATTAACACTAATATTGATACTGATACTAATATGTATTAATAAGAAGTAAGAAGGAAAAAATTTTCTTTCTATATTACTATATACATACTATATACTATATACATAAAAATATGTACAGTAGTACATATATATAGTATATAGTAAGTAGTAAGTATTAATAGTAAGTAAAAGGAGAGCATATGATAAAAACTTAGTGATGCAAATTTACCGTATTTGGTAATCACTATAGTAGTATTGCGTGAACAATATTACCCTATTAGGTTGCCATTTCATACTACCATATATTACTGTATTAGGAAATATATATACGCCAATTCTCAATTTTTAATTTTTTATTTTTTATTTTAATTTTAATTTTAAAAAGGTGAATGAGTTTATAATTACCAATAATGGTAATTTAATTTATAAGTGAATTAGTATACTATATTATAGATTGATTAGTATTAATTGATACTATTACTATCATCAATTATCATATATATATATCTGTGTTTCTAATTGTTATTGTGATTGTGATTGTGTGCTTCTTCTCATAGTTTATTTATTCAATAGTTGTTATTTATTATTTTAAAGGCTTATCAGTTTATACTTCATACTTCATACTTATACTTCATACTAATATTCATATTCATATTCATACTTATACTTCATACTTCATATATTCATATTCATATTCATATTTATAATCAAGCATGTCTACTAATTCAATACGAGGTAATTCTTCTGATACAAATATTTCAAGAAGGTTATCAAGTATAGTATCAACTAATATTAATCATAATCAATTAATCTCTGAATTAAAGAATAATAACATTGATAATGATATTGATACTAATAATAATGATGATGATGATAAATTGATTGATTATAATAATACTATAAATAACTATGGTTATGGATTTGATGATTATAATAATAGTAATGGTAATAATCAATTACTATCTAATGATCAAGATAAAGATACCAATGAAGAAAATGATCTTATATCAAAGGATTCAAATAATAGTAATGGTAATAATACTTCTAATAAACTGATTAATGAAACAACAATTCAAATATTTATATGTATAATTGGTTGGTATATCTTTAGTCTTACAATTTCATTATATAATAAATGGATGTTTGATAAATCAAAATTAAATTTACCATTCCCAATATTAATAACTTCATTTCATCAATTAATATTAACACTATTGAGTTATATTGCAATCTTAATTAATCCATCATTAAAACCAACCTATAATAATAATTCAGATCCATCATCAACCACTATTGATAACAATAATGATAATGATAATAACACTGATAGTACTAGATCAGTATTTTCAAATTGGAATTCTCATTTGAAATTTTATTTAACTCATATAATACCTTGTTCAATTGCATCTGCTGGTGATATTGGTTGTGGTAATATGAGTTTTAGATTCATTACTCTATCAGTATATACAATGGTTAAATCTTCTTCAATTGCATTTGTATTATTATTTGGTGTTATATTTAAATTAGAAAAATTTTCTTTAAATTTATTTGGTATTGTATTATTAATGTCATTTGGTGTATTATTAATGGTTGATCATGAACCTAATACTTCTAATAGTAATAGCAGTGATGAGAATGATGATGGATTTATTATTGGATTCTTATTAGTATTAATATCAAGTTGTATGTCTGGTTTAAGATGGGTATTTACTCAACTATTATTACATAAAAATTCTCAAAATTCAAATTTAAATTCAACTTCAAAGAAAAATCCAATATTTGCAATTTATCAATTATCACCACCAATGTTTATAATATTATTTTCAATTGGTTGTCTATATGAAGGTTTTAATAATCTTTTAAATTCAGAATTATGGTTAAACTATGGTATATTAAGATCTTTGGGAATAATTTCATTTCCTGGATTTTTAGTATTCTTTATGACAATATTTGAATTTTCAATATTACAAAGAGCTCAAGTTATAACACTTTCAATTGCTGGTATATTAAAAGAATTATTAACTATATTGGTAAGTTCAATTATATTTCATGATAAATTAACTTGGATTAATGGTATTGGTTTATCAATTACTTTAATTGATATTATTTGGTATAATTATTTTAGATATTTTGAAAAGATTAAGATTCAATCAAAAAAGGATTCAATTAATCTACAAAATGTTTAACCTTAACCTAATATTTATATATACATTATAATACTCTTTAAAGTGTCCCTAATTTAATTGTCTATTTAATCTTTTAATACCCTATATATAATTATTTACTAGTTTTGTTCATATTTCTTTTACTATGTTTACTATTACCACTCTTACTAATCATACTATTATCATATTCATCATCATTATAATCATCATCGTCAGTATTGGCATATTTATTAATCATTCTTAAATTTGTCAGTATCTCTAAAAGAGTAGTCAATAACATTAATACCATCTCTGATAATATTTCAATAATCTTTAAGAATAAATCATTTCTTAATATATAATTAAATATGAAATTTTTTATATTTTTAAATATTGGTAATAATAGTTCAATTGATACAAGTCCAATTTGTATTGAAATTAATATAATCTTTAATATTATATTCTTATATTGATTAATACTTGTTAATGTGGTATTATTATTGGTATTGTTTGATCCTGTAGTAACAAGTCTTGTTTCATCGTTATTATAGTGATGATGACGATGATTATTATTGATCAAATCATCATTACCATTACCATTATTATTACTAGAAATAGAATTTAATAAAGTCATTGTAGAATTTAAATAAACTTTTTCAAACTCATTTGAATTAAGAATTGGATTTGATATGATTGAATTTAGAGTATCAATTGCAAATTTAACATTTTTAACATTAATAATTTCATCTAAATTGGTTGTATTCTGATTATTACTTCTACTTTTACTTTTACTTTTACTTTGATCATTGTTATTGTTATTAACTTTTCTTTTCCTTATATGATTCTTATGATTATTTGGAGTTGAGATTGAATTTATTGAATCAGGTGAATTATTTGATATTTCTAATGTTCTATTTCTTTTTGGTGTAGTAAAAGTATTATCATTAATTGAATTTGAATTTGAATTCATGTTGGATATTGATCTCTTATATCTAATTTTATTATGTAATGAATCTTTATCTCGCCTATCCTTTCTTAATTGATTAAATGAAACATCAAAATCTGAAAGATATTCATCATCTTCTTCTTCTTCATTATTATCATCATTATCATCATCATCATCATCATCATCTAAATAAGTAATCTTTTTAGGAGATGGTCCAATAATAGGATCCAGATAATTATTAATATCAATAGGTGAATAATTATTCACCTTATCTATTGCTGAATGAGCAATTGATGATACTATTGATTGCATATTAATTACAGTTATAGATTATAGCAATAATCAGTTGGGTATTAATTATACTTTGTGATTAATATTAATAATATCTAGCAAAACTTGACAACACTATATGATCTCCTTCTTTCTTTTGAAGATTGATTAATTATGGATTAGTTAAATTATTAGCAAGTATATATATCTGTGTGATACGTTTTGTTAGCAATTAGACAATAATCAATTGAATATAATGAGTTGTTATAAGTATAATACACAAAGTTAATTATCTTCTATATATTTTAAAAAGTTGAAGACCCCGTTTTTTGTAATGTTGCTCTTATCAATTATAGTAATTAGTATTTAATATTTAATCAAATAGTACTTTACTTAATGAGAGACTTTATCAATTAATATACTGCTACTATTATCTATTACTACTATTAATATATAAATTACTTATTGGTTCTTAATTCAAGTTAAGTTAAGTTAAGTTAAATACTACTGCTATATTAGTTCTGATAATTACGCATGCTTCTGATCTCTTAAGTAAATTTCAGTCCTAATTAAAAAAATTTGAGATGAGCAAAAAAGTAATAAGCTACTACTACTACTACTACTACTACTACTACTACTACTACTACTACTACTACTACTACTTATAATACTGCTCATTAATATCAATGCAAGGATCAGTTTATAACTTTTAATAGTAATTGATTGATTAAAGCTCTATATATAATAATGTCTGAATTACATGATCTTTGTAAATTCTCAAAGAGACCAATAACAGAGGCAGAATATACTACTAAATTGAAATATTTTCTTTCAAATGGTATTCCAGCAACATATACAGTTGAAGAAGTTAAAAATTTTGAAAATGGCATTGAACAAGATGTTAATGAATTAATTTCAACGACTACTCCATTACATTTAATAATGAGAAATTTACCAAATGATTTAACAAATGATGAAACTAAGATAATCTTAGATATGATTGATGAATTATTTACATATGGTGCAGGTTGGAATTTAATTGATTATGAAAATTTAACACCTGGTGATATACTTTATAATAGAGGTTTTAAAAATACTATATTCTATGATAAGATGATTGATGCAGGTGTTAGAGCTGAATTATTATTAAGAAAGATTAATAATAATATTGAATTCTTATCAGATGATGATGAGGAAGATGAAGAATTGATAAGATTAGCTCAGCAACATAATGATCAAACTGATAGTAACGATAATGACAATATTAACGATAAAGAAGAGGAAATAAAAGAAGAAGAAAAAGAAGAAGAAAAAGAAGAAGAAGAAGAAGAAGAAGAAGAAGAAATATCAAATACTATTGACAATTTAAATAAGGAAGATGAATTAAACAATCATTCAACCATAACACCAGAACAGATTCAATCATTAAAGGATGAAATTAATGATCCAGCAAATAATCAACAAATCTATTTAAAGACAAAATTAGAATATATTAATGATGCATTAATTACTAAAGATAATAAAGATGGTATAATGATGCAATGGGAAGATCAATTGATGAAGGCAGGTTGTGAAACAATCTTTAAATCAATTCATGAATTAAAAGAAGGTGATGAAGATTTAAATGAAATTAATATTTTAAATATTGGTTTTGGTATGGGTATAATTGATTCATTAATTCAAAATAATTCACCAAAACCAACTCATCATTATATTTCAGAGGCACATCCTGATGTATTAAATAAATTAAAAATTGATGGTTGGTATGATAGATCAAATGTTACAATATTAGAAGGTAGATGGCAAGATACATTACCTGAATTATTAAATAAAGGAATTTTCTTTAATGGTATATATTATGATACATATAGTGAACATTATTCAGATATGTTAGATCTATATGATTTAATTGTTGGATTATTAAAGCCAAGTGGAATATTTTCATTCTTTAATGGTTTAGGTGCTGATAGACCAATTGTTTATGATGTTTATAAAAAAATTGTTGAAATTGATTTAAATAATTATGGTTTAAACGTTACATTTACTGAATTACCAACTCCAAAGCAAACATCTAAAGAATTTGATGATAATGATGATAGTACATGGCATGGTATTAAGAGAGCATATTGGAGATGTACTACATATTATCATCCAGAGATAAGGTTTATTTGATTGGCATTATATACATTATTACATACAATATGTATATATATATATATATAAATTATCAATTTGCACAAAAAGAAGAGGATTAATCAATGTATTCATCAATGTAGAGTACATTAACAACTTTTTCATTATTATTATTATTACCAATACCAATTTCACCAAATGGTAATTTTTGACAATCATAAATTCTAATCTTTAATTGACAAGGTTTAACATCTTGAATAATAATCATCATTGTTCTCATTAATAAATGATGATCAATCTTAGTTCTATGTGATAATACTTTAATTGATTTATCAGTTTCAATTGAATCAAATTCATAAATTTTAAAAATTTCATCATTTGAATAATCAACAATTTTGGATAAATCTTTCAGTTGTAATATAAAATGAGATTTCCATAATCTTAATCTATCATAATAAATCATTTCATGACCATTAATTAAGATTTTTTTAACTGATTGTTTAAAAAATTTCAAACTTGAATCAATATTAGAATGATTTGAATAATTATTCTTAATTCCAAGTAAATTCCAATCAAAATTAAACATTTTATCTTTACAAATTTCATAATATGTAAGATAATCAAATTGAATTAATTTAATTAATTTCAGTTTATTTGGATATTTATCTAATAACATTGAAAATTTTGTAATACCCCAAATACCAGAGATTAAAGTTGTACCTAATGGTAAAAAATTTCTTAATTTATTTGAATAATTATTATAATGATTAATCATCATTTCAAATTCTTCATCAAGTGTAACTATTATAATCCAAATATTTTTATATAATCTCTTTAGACAACTATTATAGAATAATGATTTATTTGAAAGTAATAGATTTAAAGTATCATGTTGATTTAAATAATTAGCGATTAAATCAATAATTTCAATTGGTAAATCTATTATTGATAATGACATTATAGTACTTAATGTTATTATTTGATAATATATTCTTTCAAAACATTTCAAAGAGTAAACCAGTATAAATTATTCAATTAAAAGAATAATAAAAGTGTTTATGATTTCATGTTTTTGTGTCACTTTTCTTCCCTCTGATCTTGAAAAATAAATAACTTTCATAATGAATAAACCTTCATAATGAATATAGTATAAAACGAATAAAGAATAGATAAACATAGAAGATGATTAACCTTTAAATTTCCTTAGTACTAAATTTCTAGCTTTATATAAATCTTCATCAGATATATCAATAAATATGTTTTTTTTATTTAAATCTCTAGATTCAACTAATCCTCTACCTCTAGCATTATTAATCTTTGATGAAGAATATTCTAATACATCAACGTTATCATTATCAATATTATTGGTACTATTGATTATTGATTTACCTTCAATTATATCATTATTATCACTATCAACAAGTTCAACTAATGATTTCAAGAATAATAAATAGTTCAACTTTAATAATAATTCAGAACCATCATTTGATATTTTTAAATTTGATTTAGATTTGATCTTTTTGGATATATAAGTCTTTGTTGAAGGCATATTGATGACTATTTCCTTTAATATAAGTAGTAACTATCCAATAAATTGTATATACTTCTATCTAAGTATGTTTATTTATTTATTAATTGAGTAAAAGTTTTGTTGCTTTTTCGGTTCGAAATCAAAACAAACAAATAAAAACCCAGTCACGTGATCAGTTTCTAACATTTACTAAGCTTATATATACTACTCTATACAGTATTAGTCATTATACAATTGATTAAATCATTATACCAGTCTTAATATAATTACATAATTAATGATAATATCATATAATATTTAATATAATTAATTATAATAGTATATAATGAAATAGTAATTACCTATATTGGTAAACAATTTATCAATATTAAAGCATTTAAGTTAGAATTTAGATATGCAAGTTTGATGATACATTTTACAATTATTACTATTATTATTATCATATGTAATGGAATCGTATTTATATTTAGTAACAATTCTAAATTATAGTTTAATTACCCTAGTATATACATATATATGTTATACACGTTCATATTTAATTAAAGTATTGTAAAATTTATAAAATTGCCTATCAGTTATTACCATAATAGGAAATATTGGTATGTCCAACATTGCTAATTGAGATTTCTTTACTGTTTATACTATTTGTACTAATACTTTAATACTGTTGATAATAGAAATGTTATATGCTGATACTGCTTATACCAATATATGAATGGGGCAATACTCTTGTTCTTAATAACTATATTAGATACTTTATCCATGAAATAATTAATTAATTAATTGCCTAATATGTTTTAAAAAGTTTAAAATTTCAAATCATTATAGTTTATATACTATAATCATAATTACAGTTATGGTTGTGGTTATGGTTATAGTTATAGCTAAATTATATTTTTAGTAAATAGCAATCATAAATTTCGTTTCATTTTATAATTATATTAATATAATTATTAACAATATTAATAACAAAGATTAAATAATTTGATAATAATAATAATATAAATAGGAAGTGAAATTCCTTAATTAATGTTATTTCTCATTCTATATAGTTGTATTATTATTATTTTTAAATATATATTTATATATATAAGATAAGAATCTTATTATATTATATTTTCAAGAACTTTCGTTTTGCTAAAATTATCAATTATATCATTTTATAATTATAAGTTATAATCATATAATAATCAACTTCAAAAAAAATGCAATTACAAAACATTAAATCATTTTTAATCTTAGCATTATTACCAATGTTAGTATTTGGTGCTAATACTTCAAATTCTTCAACAAGTAGTTCTGAAGGTCAAGCAATGGTAATTAATCTCTTACCAAATATTGCCATTGCTGGTATTGTTGGTGGTATTGTTGCCATGTTAGTTTAAAGCTGTAATGTATTTATATAAGAATACACCATCAATTCAAACTCAAATTCAAATTCAAGTTCAAGTTGAACATACTCTACTGTATTATTTCAAACATGCAATTCAATTTACTATCAACTACTCCTTTTTTTTTATATATATTATTTAATAATCTTTTATCTATCTTTGTTTGTTTATATATTCTATAATTACACATACATTACCTACTTTTCAATAATTATAACAATCATAATCTTGTTTATTTTCAATAATAATTATAATCTTCTTTGCTTTCTATATTAATCATAGTAATAATTATAATATGTATTTAGTACGTTGTAATTTCATTTATTATATTTGGTAGTATTTCAAATTTAAGTATAAAATTTAATGACGTCATTCTATATAACAGTAAATTAATTCATTATAGTATATAATAAAATAACAATATAAACATCATGATGAGTTTAATAGATATATAATGAGAGTAGAGATACATTTAATTATAATTATAAATAATATATATGTAGAACAAACCACTTTAAAAGGTGATACAAAACAATTAATAAAAAAAGAATTAACCATGACATAAATTATAAAATTAGATAAAAATGAACAAAATAAAAAGACAATAACAGTAGTATTATGAACAATAGAACAATTTCATAATCTTAACAATAATAAAAGAAGAAAACCCAAGAAAATAATAAAATGCATACAAAAAAAGAACAAAACCAATCAAGAACATAATCAAAAAAGTGAAAAAGTAAGAAGCAGGGAAGAAAAAAATTCAAAGACAAATAAACACATCATTAATTAATTCACATAACATCCATTGAATATAGATAACGTTGAGTTTCATAATCAAATATATTACCATTATTACTAGTACTATTATTGCTAATAGTATTATTAGTATTCTTATTTAATGATAAATTACATTGTTCAACATCTAATGAAAATTCATCATTATTATCATATTCATGAATCTCTGGATAATCATCTTCATAAAATCCATTAATAATATTATCATTATTTAATGAATGAAATTTATTATTATTATTATTTGAATTATTAATATTATTATTTGAATATGATGATAATGGGAACATAAATTTAGTAAATTCATTATCATTGTTGTTACTGTTGTTACTGTTGTTATTGTTGCTGTTGTTGTCGTTATTAATGTTGTTGTTGCTGAAGTCATTGTTGTTATTGCTATTGGACGGTATAGTTGATGGAGATGGAGATGATGATAAGATATTATGATTATTTGATAATAATACAGAAGTAGATGGATTTAATGATAATGATTGAGTATGTTTATAATTATTTGGTATTGTAGTATTACTATTATTATTGTTATTGTTTGTTATTGATGATGATGATGATGATAAGTATGGAGATGATGAGGATGAAGATGATGAATTTGGAGAAAATATTTGATTCTGAATTGATGAAGTTGTTATCTGGTTTTGATTTTGTAAACGTTGTGATATATATTGTTGCTGTTGTTGTTGTTGCTGTTGTGGTAATGGTGGTGGTGGAATTGAAGGTTGTATCTGTTGATGTTGTGATTCATTATTCTTGGTGAACTTTAAGTTAGAGTTACTATTATTATTATTATTAACAAATAGAGATGTTGAAATATCAGGAGATAATGAAGATGATGGAGTATTTGAACAAGTTGTAATATTATTATCACTAATCATATTATGATTAATTGGACTTGTAAAGTTTGATGAATTTGAAGAATTAATAACATTATAATTATTAGTATTTGGTATTGATGGAATTGAAGTATTTGGCTTCAATGGATAATCATCAATTTCATTCTTTCTTCTTGAATTTTTAATTCTACCATTATAACCAATTGGTAAACCATCACATTTACCATTTTCAATATGATTTTCAATCCAATCTTCATTTGAATTAAATGGTTTATCACATAGACCACAGATACCACCAGTATATGATCTTTGTTGAGATTTTGTACCTTTTGGATATTTAAAATGTCTTGATTTTAAATGAGTCTTATAAGTATCTCTTCTTGAAAATCCACCAGTTGGATGACATTTAATCTTAATATCATCATTTTCATTATAAAATGGACAAGTATATGCTTTATTAATTGCATGTTTCTTAACATGTCTTGTTAAATAACCACGAATTTTAAATTGTGCATTACAATATTCACAAACATAAGTCTTTTGAACTTTAACCTTTTTCCTTCTAATTTTTATTGTCTTAGAATCATTAGTATTATTATTATTAGTATTATCTGTATTAATATCATTATTTTCTTTCTTCATAGTAAGATTATTTATACTTCTAATACCATTTTCATTCTTTACAGAATACAATTTTTCAACTTCTGATGAATGATTATGATTATGATTATGACTATGATGATGATGATCATCGCTATCATCTTCATCCTCTTCTTCATCATCATCATCCAAATCATCTATATCATCATCATCAGAGATATCTTTTAAATCAAAGAATTCAGGATTTGGTAAATCAGGAATATTTTTCAAATCTTCCTCTAGGGAATGAGTTGAATCAATATCTGAAGAACTATTTGAAAGAATTTTTTGATCATGAATATTATTATTATTATTGATATTTGGACTATTATTAATATTATCAATATGATTATTATTATTATTATCCATTGAAAATGGAGAAATTGGAGTATTATCAATTTTATTTGACTTTTTCATACTGTTATTATTGTTATTGATATTATTATCAGTATTATTATTATTATTATTAGAAATAGAATTATTATTCTTATTAATCAAAGATTTATCATTTATAGTTGAAATATAGTTTAAATTATTCAACTTTGGAGAATAATCATCATTTGCACTGACTGTTGAACCAGTTGAAGTTAAAAATGGAGAAGTTATAACATTACTGTTGTTATTGTTAATGTTATTGTTAGAATTATTATCAATTGATTTTGAATTTGAATTATTGTTATGATCAAATTTCCAAATTATTGTACCTTCAGAATTCTCAACTTTAACTAATCTTGTTAATTCATTACCATTAGTTGAACAAGGAATTGGACAATTCAGATTTAAGTTTAAACTTGGATTTGGATTTGAATTTGAATTTGAATTTGAATTTAAATTTGAATTTAAATTAAGAGTATAATTAATAGTCTTTGGAAATAATCCAACAGAATTAGCAAAATCATTTGATGAAGATAACTTTTTACTATTATTATCTTCCAAATGACTTGTAGTTGTACTCAAAGTAACTTTATCATCCTTTTCAGCTTTATCATTTAACTTCTTATCAACTATTTTAGAATCATTTAATTTCTTATCAGCTAATTTAGAATCATTTAACTTTTTGTCATTATTAGTGATAGATTTAGCAACAACTGATGAAAATATATTGATATTAATATTTGATATATAACTGATTAATGATGAATAAACTGAATTAATAATTGACTTATCATTTTTCAATATACTATTACTACTATTGCTATTATCAATATTATTATTGATAGTAGTAGTAGTAGTAGTATTATTATTGAGTTTTAAGATCCCCATGATCATAGTATCCCTCTAAATTTAATTTAGAGAATGTTAATAACTTCAAATATACTAGTTTATTATTGATTATAATTAATGATTGATATGATTAATGATTGTAATGATATAATATTTAAAAGGAAATTGTTCAAAAGGGAGAAAAAATCAGGAAATCAAAAGAGGAAAAAAAAAAAAAAAAAAGGTGAGTTTGTTGTTCTTATTGAATGATAGAAATAACAATAAAGTAACGATGATGGAAACAGAGATTTATTGATTATTTAATGATGGATTATAACCCCTTATTATTAGCCAAAAACAAAAGTATTATATGTAGTATGTAATATTGTTTATACCTTATGATATTTTGTAAAGAGGCAAATTTTAATATAAAATTGTAATCGCTTTTTTTTAACAATTTTATTTTTTTTTTTTCTTCTCCCAAAAAAATTTTTTTTTTTTAATTTTTTTTTTTTTATTTTCTTTCAAAGTTAAAAATAAAAAAAAAAGTAATATTTTGATGTGGCTGGTGTAACCAATCATATCACAGTAAAATTATTGTATCCTAAATAGGATAATTACCTAATTGGGTAGTTTTTATTACATTTTATGAGTAATAATATTTTAACGGTATAATACATTACCAATAATAATTAACAACAATAATGCTAAGATATAATAAGAGTTTAAATATTATCAAGATACTTTGTATTATCTTGTATATCTTGGTAATGTATATCTTAGCTCTATAGTGTATTATCTATCTATATCAATAGCCATCACCTGTTTCCGCTATTTCTTTATCTCCAATTTAATTATACTCTCTACTTAGTTATTGATAAGTTCTCCAATTATCTATAACTATTCATTATATACTATCATTATATATACGTAATACACTATGTAATATACTCAACAATTATAATTTATCATTGGTTGTAAATGTAAATCTGATTTCTCCAAAGGTTCAAACTCTTCATACCCAAATTTGTTAATCAAATTTTGTAGAGATTAAAAAGAAAAAAAGAGAATTAGTTAATAATTTCCTATTTAAGTCATCTACGTTACGCTTTGTTAATTTTGCACTATTACTACTTCCCTTACTATTACTTCCCTTATAATATGCATGACCATATGGTTAAATGGAGATGTTCCATATAATACTTTTCTTCATACCTATTATTGTAGTGTAGTATTATTGTAGTATGATAAGTAATAGCATAGTATTATATATAGTTTAAGGAGTTAACCACATTATTATTATACTATTCGACTATTTTATTATTATAGATAACTTTAATTAAAATCTATATTAAGATACAGATATTAAGATACAAATATACTAAATATAATATTAATACCTTCTCCTCTATTTGAAAAGAGATCCTTTAAAGAAAGAGATAATTATTTAATTTGGTAATATTGATTTATGGGGTACATTTAATTATGGAAAGGATGTTGCCGTTCCGGATCAATTCTCTAAAATTTAATTACTACTAGTTACTACTTGATGTAATAATAGATGACAGATGACAGATGATAGTATGTTGAGATATTGTTAAATGCGAAAATATTTAAGTCATTCCTTTTATTGTTCTGGATGTTCCTTATTATGAAATATGAAATTATTGTTAGTATTACTACTTAGTTATACTAGTAGTAGTAGTAGTAGTAGTAGTAAGAGATAATAAATTATGAAACTGATGATGTGGTACATAACTAATTAACCTTGCTTTTCCTATCAGTGAATTTGTATATATATATATATACTAGTATATTTATTCATATATAATTGTTTATTGTTATTTGTTAGTAATACACATATATCTATATAAATATAGACTTATATTTAAAATATTATATATAATAAAAGATGATTGAGAAACAAGTAGAAA
Organism: Ruyongia chambardii; assembly: GCA_030574595.1. Lineage (NCBI taxonomy): Eukaryota > Fungi > Ascomycota > Saccharomycetes > Phaffomycetales > Wickerhamomycetaceae > Ruyongia > Ruyongia chambardii. The sequence goes on from JAJMFI010000567.1 coordinate 17,907, forward strand.
TATCATCAATATCAAAAGATCAATTTGATAATGAAAAGCAACATATAAACAATGAAAAGAAACAACTAAATAGTGAAAAGCATAAATTAACTCTTTCTCAAAAGTTTAAAAAGAGATTTGTTAATCCAGATAATGCACCAAAAGAAATTTATAATAAGAGATTATATTTTGCAATGATTATATTTGGTCTATTTGCAGGTGCATCAAGAGGTTATGATGAAGCTACTGCTGGTGCATCAGTTTCAATAACTTCATTTAAGGATAGATTTGGTCTATCTGATACAACAAAGACTGTTGATGAATTGGCAAATTTAAAATCAAATATTACTTCAATGGTTCAATTAGGTTCTATTTTAGGTTCATTAACTGCAATTTTAACTGTTGATATATTTGGTAGAATTTGGACTGCAAGAGGTGCAACAATATTTTGGATTATAACTGTCATAATTCAAATTACTTCCAAAAAAATTGGTCAATTATATGCTGGTAGATTCTTAGAAGGTATTGCAGTGGGTCAAATTACTGTTCTTGGCCCAACTTATCTATCTGAAATTTCTCCAAGAGGTATTAGAGGTCAATGTGCTTCATTCTTCTCTGGTGCAGTCTATTTAGGTCAAATGATTTCTTATTTTACATTTTATGGTTGTGAATTACATTTATCATCAAATAGTGATAAAGTTTGGATAATTCCAACTTCAATAAAGATAATCTTATCAGGTATTGTATTTATTGGTTCATGGTTTTGCTTTGAAAGTCCAAGATTCTTAGTTAAAAAGAATAAAGTTGATAAGGCATATATTGCATTACATAAGATTAGAAATTTACCATTAGATCATCCATATATAATTTCTGAAATTAGTGATATTGAAGAACAATTATTAGAAGAAAAAATTGCAATTGGTAATTCATCAAAATTTGATATATTAAAGGAATTATTATTAAAACCTTCAAATAGATATAGATTATTCTTAGGTATTACTGCACAAATATTAGCACAATGGTCTGGTGCATCATCAATTTCAATCTATATGCCACAATTAACTTCAATGTTAGGTTATACTGGTGCAAGAGCATTATTAATGTCTGCCATTCTTGGTGTTATTAAATTTTGTACTGCATATTTTGCTGCTTTCTTCCTAATTGATAATATTGGTAGAAGAGGTTCATTATATTTAGGTTTATTAATTCAATTAATTTCAACTCTATATTTTGCAACATTCTTTGCCATTGTACCTGGAATGTCAACAACTGGTTATGTTGGTACGCCAAGTCAAGATAGAGCTGGTACTGCTGCATTGGCAAGTCTATATATTAATGGTGTTGGTTGGACATTTGGTTGGAATTCAATTCAATATTTAATTAATTCAGAAATGTTCCCATTAAGAGTTAGAAATTTTGCAGTGGCCATTATTATGGCATTTCATTTTGCAAATCAATATGGTAATACAAAGGCATTACCATCAATGTTAATTGGTATGAAAAGTTATGGAACATTTTATTTTTTCTTTGGAGTTATATTAATTGGTATATTTTGGTGTTGGTTCTTCTTACCAGAGATTGCTGGTAGATCATTAGAATCAATGGAAGAACTATTTGAATTACCATGGTATCTAATTGGTAGAAAGGGTCATATTTTACGTCCTGATAGATCAGCAATTTCTCATGTTCATGTTGATGAAGAAACTGGACAATTAGAAGTTGATCCAATTGGACCAAAAGCTACTGTTGATTATGTAGAGGATGCTAATAATAGTTCAAATACTGATAGTAATGATAATGAAAATGATATTGTTATTAAAGATAAAAATAATACTGGTAAATTAATCAATCAATCATAATTGTTGAATAATTTTTGCTATATATTATAATTAACCTATTTATTGAATATATTTGTGTTCTTTCTTTAATATATATTCATTTATGAATATACCTTTCACACTTGTAAGTAATACTTATAGTTACAATTATAGTAGTAGAATAGTGATGAGTACAAATGGGGTATAAATTGGTAGGAGCAACATCAATAGTAATCTCGGATGCGAATTTAAATTTTATCATTTGCGATGATAGTAATATAACCAATTACTCATATCAATTATTAATATATTGAATCATATATGCTAAAGCGATATATATATAGAGAGTGTTAGGCATTATTTAAATATATAAAGAAGTTAGAGAAGAAAAAATGTCGAAATTATTAACAGGTAAAAGGTTTATCAGTCAAATGTCATCGTCATCATTAGACTATATAAATAATGCAAAGAAGATTCTTTGTATTGGTAGAAATTATTATGCCCATATTAAGGAATTAAATAATGAAACACCATCACAACCATTTTATTTTTTAAAACCATCATCATCAATCTTAAAACCTAATGATGGACCAGTATTAATACCAAAGGGTGTTATTGTTCATCATGAAATTGAATTAGCAATAATAATTGGTAAAACTTTAAAGAATTTAGATCCAAATAATTTTTCAAATGAACAAGCAATTGATTCAATTAAAGGTTATGCATTAGCCATTGATTTTACTGCAAGAAATGTTCAAGATGAGGCAAAGAAAAAGGGTTTACCATGGTCAATTGGTAAAGGTTTTGATACATTTTTACCATTAAGTAAATTTATATCAAAGGAAAAGATTCCAGATCCATATAATGTTAAATTACATTTAGAGATTAATGGACAAAAGAAACAAGAGGATTTAACTTCATTAATGATTTTCCCAATTAATAAAATTTTAAGTACAATGTCAGATGTTATGACATTAGAGGAAGGTGATATAATTTTAACTGGTACACCAAAGGGTGTTGGTAAAGTAATTCCAGGTGATCATATTACTGCTGGTCTAAGTGTCGATGGTATTGAAATTGAAGAAGGTAAAATTGATCTACCAGTAGAACAAAAGCCAGGTCCATATGAATATAAAGAGACTTAATTAAGTATGGGTATGTATATACTAGTTTATATTAATAATAAATATATATGTCTATTGATTATAATTACAAACATTACTGTATAATAAATAATTCATAATTAATAATTAATATTAGTCGAGTCTTTCGCATTTACATAGATATATATACAATTACATAATTAAATACTAATCACGTTTATAAATAAGTGTGTATATTACATAATTAATTATCAGTTGATTATGTAGATCATGTGGTTAATTGCAATAATAGTAATAATAATGGTTATGAGTACTTGTCAAATTTAATTCTTTTTGTCAGCTTTAAAAATCTCGATTCCAATCGCGAATAATTAAAAAAAAAAAAAATTAGTATATAAATTATAAGATTCGCCACCCCCCTGGAAAAATATATAACATGTTCTTTTAATTTAATTTAATTAAGATTAATTCACTATTAATTTCAAGTAAAAAGTACAAGTACAATGGTTCATTTAGTTCAAAAGAAAGCTCCTCTATTCACAAAGACTGCTGTCGTTGATGGTTTATTCGAAGAAGTCTCCTTAGAAAAATATATTGCTGATGGTAAATGGGTTGTCTTAGCATTTATTCCATTAGCTTTCACATTTGTTTGTCCAACTGAAATTATTGCCTACTCTGAAGCTGCTAAGAAATTCAAGGCTTTAGGTGCTGAAGTTCTATTTGCTTCAACTGATTCTGAATATTCATTATTAGCTTGGACTAATGTTGCTAGAAAGGATGGTGGTTTAGGTCCAGTTGATATCCCATTAGTCGCTGATACTAACCATACCTTATCAAGAGACTATGGTGTCTTAATTGAAGAAGCTGGTGTTGCCTTAAGAGGTATCTTCATCATTGATCCAAATGGTGTTGTTAGACAATCAACAATCAATGATTTACCAGTTGGTCGTAATGTTGAAGAAACTTATAGATTATTAGAAGCTTTCCAATGGACTGAAAAGAATGGTGAAGTCTTACCATGTAACTGGACTCCAGGTGCTGCTACCATTAAACCAGAAGTTGAAGCTTCAAAGGAATACTTCCAATCTGCTAATAAATAGATATTCTTTTTCTAATTATCTTTTTAAGATTCTGATTCTGAATTTTTTTCTTTGTTGATTGTTCATTTCTTTTTTTATCTGTGATAATAAAGAGAAGAAGAAATTCAATAATCGATTATGATTTGATTAATAGATATAAAAATAAAATTATACAATTATTATCTTGTTTATTCTGTTCAATTATTTGTATGTCTCTATGTATATTTATCTGTATATGAACTTAAACGATCTAAAAATATAAACGAGCTCAGGGAAAATGAAAAAAGAAAAAAAAGTGCTTATATAAGCCGGCCATTATTTTCTATCAACACTCGTATGTAGATGATGCTCTAGAATACCTAAACTGAAACAATAAGCAATAACAACTGTAATAACACTGAATAATAGAGCATTATGTGATGCTATTTCATAACAATTAATAATGGCAGATTTAAAGATTAATGGAGCCTCATTAATATATTCAGATCTATTAATTGAATTTTGAATGATCTTTGAAATTTGTTCCTTTGTATAATCTGATGGAATATCGTATAACTTATTGACTAATTCACTACTTAATGATCTTTGGAATATAAAACTTGCTAATGAAACACCAATTGTTGATCCTGTTGCTCTAAATGCATATTGAATTGATGTTGTAGCTGCTTGATATTCATGATCAACACCTGCAATTAATGCAGTTAATGTAACTGTTAAAAATACTGCATGATTAAATCCTGGTAAGAATAATTGAATAAATTGATACCAATTTGGTGTTAAACTTGTTGAATAGTATAATGAATAAGTACCAATAATACCAAATAAACCTGAAATCCATAAAAATTTCAAATATTTACCAGTAATTCTCATATAGATTCCAACTAATAATGAACCTGAACTAACACCAATAAAATTTGATATTGTTCTAATACCAATTTCAATTGGTGATTTATTTAAAACAGTTTGCCAAAATACTGGCATATAGTATAAAATTGTAAATCCAGACATACTAATAAACCAATTAACCATACTTGATGTGAATACTGTTCTATAACTTAATAATTGAACTGGAATTATTGGTTCAATGGCGAAATTTAATTCAACAAAGTAAAATATTATAAAACAGGAAATTGAAAATAAAACCATAATCCAGAATTTAAAACTTCCAATTATAATGATATTACCACTGAATGAAACTATAATCATAAATGTTAATAATCCAAATACTAATAATAAAGAACCAATAAAATCAATCTTTTTAATCTTTTCAATCTTTGAACCTGATATGCCTAAACCAATTGAACCTTTTGGTAAATTTAAATTTCTTTGAATTAAATAACAACCAATAATTGATATTGGTATCTGTGATATAAATGCATATTGCCAACCAAAATATTTATTAAATAATGCACCATATATACCACCAGATGCTGCACCAACACCAAATGCAATATTACCAAAACCTTGATAGACACCTCTCTTTCTTAATGGTACCAAATCACTTGTTGTAATAACACCTAATGATGTTAATCCACCACCACCAATACCTGTAATAAATCTACCAATTGATAATGTAGTTAAATCCTTTGATAATCCAGTCATTAAACAACCTAACATAAATGTAAAATTTGCAAAGATTAATAAAGGTTTTCTACCAAATATATCTGAAATTTTACCATATAATGGTTGAAATGCAGAACATGATAATAGATAGGATGATGGTGCCCAAAGCATTGTTTTAACATCATTAAAATCAGATGCAATTGTTGATAATAATGTAGTAACAACTGTTGTATCTAATGCTGATAAAAATGATCCAACGTATAATGAAAATACAATAATGGTTAGTTGATTATCTGATATTTGTTCAGTAATGGGTAAATTAGCTTCAGCATCATTATCATTGTTGTCATTACCCACAACAATACCAGTACCATCATGAATAATGGATCCATAAGTATCACCATTATTATTTACATTATAGTTATTGATTGATTTATTGAAATTTATAGTATCCTCTTCTACTATTTCTCTTGCAATTAATCCAGCAGTACCTGTTGTAGGATCATTTAATAATGCATCACCACTCTGAGCGTTTAATAAGGGTGAATATTCACTCATCTTTGAATATATAGAGAGAGAATGTTATAAATGTTTAATAAACTATATTAAACTCAAAATTAGACTACTAGTGTCAAAATTTAAGAAATTTGAAATATTTTAATCATTATAA
>JAJMFI010000567.1:24217-39666 GCA_030574595.1 Ruyongia chambardii
TTTAAAAAAAAAAAAAAAAAAAAAAAAAAGAAGAAGACTCAATCCTTACATGGTGGTGGGGTCATTGATTGTAAATCAAATCAAATATGATAATAATCATATGGTGGGGTCGTATATATTAAAAAAGAATTTTATTCCATGCTGATAATAACCAACGTACTATATGCATGGTGTTACCATTCAGAGATTAGTGATTAGTAGTTGACTGAATCTTTACTTTTATTAGGCATTTGAAAATTTTACACTATTCTTACTTGATATTTTCTTTTCTACTGATTAGTTATGATTAAAATTTTAGTGATTAAGATTGTGTATTTCAGAATATTATAGTAGAAGTATATATTATATTTGTGTATAGATTAGAGAAAGAAAAATTCTTAATTACCTTCATAGGCATCAACGTTTCTAATAAATTCATAAAAGAATGCCACACCATCAATATGATCATCCATAGCAATTTTTTCATCAATTGTATGAACATTTAATGAAGAAAATAATGTTTTAATTGGTGAAAATCTATAGATATTTTTAGTTAAATTCCAATAATGTCTTGTATCAGTATTAGCAGTCATAATGCTTGGAGAAACAATAACTTCAGAATTTGTACCATTATCAGTATTTGAACTTTCAATTGATGATGATGGATCAAATTCAACAAAATCTTCATAGATATGTTTAATTGTACCACCTAATAATAACCAAGTTGGATTATTTGAATTTGCCAAAGTAATTGGTGCAGGTTCTAATTCAAGTATTGAACCAAAGGTAAATCCAGTACTCTGTGTTGGATCATTAACTGATAATCCATAAATTTCAGCAATTTGATTAATACATGATAGTATATTATCCTTAACTAATTGAATTGAAGATTCATAACTAACTCTATGATTAATTTCAACAACAACTTTTTCAGGTAATGCATTAATCTTTAATCCACCATTAAAGATATCAACAGCTCTTGTAGTATGTAATAATGATTTAATTGATAAATCCTTTGATAATTCATTCAATACTTTAAATTTTGAATCATTATTTGAATTCATATTTTCAATATTTGATTTTAAATTTGGATCCATTGATTTACCATATCTTGCTTGACATTGTAATTGACTCCATAATGGATTTATTGGACTTAAATCTAATGGATATTCATTTTTTTCAATCAATGTAACTAATTGACTCATAATACCAATACCTGTATGACTTGGTGGTAATGAACTATGGCCACCATTGGTCTGTAATTCAATCTTAATGTCAACATAACCCTTTTCACCAGTGGCAGGTAATGCAAATTTTGTACCAAATGATTCAACAATGCCTAAACCTTCATCAACAATCATAAATATTGAATCATTACCATATTTATCAATTAAAAATTTATTAATATGAGATGCACCATTATTACCACCACATTCTTCATCAAATCCAAAAGTTAATAAGATTGTTCTATTTGGTTTAAAACCTTGAATTAATAATTTTTCAACGGATTCCATAATACTAATTAAAGTATTCTTACAATCACCAGAGCCTCTACCCCAAATATATTTACCATCATAATGACCACTAAATGGTGGATAAGTCCAACGATCATAGGTATATTCAGGAACAGGTACAACATCTTGATGAGCAGCTAACATAAGTGGTTTTAAATCAGGATTATTACCTTCAATGGTGAATATTAAACCATGAGTATTAGCATGATCTAATTTAGCAAATTTTGAAATAGTTGGGAAATTTTTTAATAGGTATCTTTCAAAATTATAAAAGATTTCCCAATTTGAATCATTATCAATTGAACCATAAGTATCCTTACTAACAGTATATACTTGGATAGCACCTTGGAAAACATTAATTGAGTGATTCTTATATTCTTCAGTTTGAAAGAATGATATATCAACTAATGAATCATTATCAACTGTTGGAACTAATTTTGGTAAATTTGAACAAAATTCTTCAGATTCATCAATTGAATTAAAGAAGACATCATCAATATTAGTATTACTATTATTATTTGAATAATTCTTATAAGTTGTTATAAAAATGTATAAAGAGATAATGGCTAATGTAATAAATTTAATATTCTTCTGTAATAGATATAATTTAGAGTTCTTATTAACAAGTAATTCCTTACTATCTGTATTTGAATTGATCATCATATTTGACTCAGATTATCCTTCTATATGATAATAATAATAATCACAACGTTTATAAAAGAATACTAATTGTATATGACAAATTATAGTCAAAGCATCAAGTACTCTATTTTGTAAAATATAGATGATATTACATAGTATATAAGCACATCAATTGTAAATACATAAATAAAAAAATAAAAAATAAAATAAAAAATAAAAAATCAGGGTCCTATTGCCTAATGGAGAAAGCGCCGTATTTATCGTGATTAGAGACCCATTTCGGAAACATCCGAAGAAGAATTTTGGAGTGAATACTCATTATATTACTACTTACTACTTACTACAAGTATTAATTGTATTACTTTTAATAAGGAGTCATATCCTTTTCAGACTCTGGAATCTAATTGCATATAATTAATAGTATATAATATACATTATTGCAAATTGTATTGTAATACAATTTTAATCTTTGTGATCTTTTTCACCTTCTTTTTTCAAGAAGTGGCTTTATGCTGATTCAACTAAACACCGTGAAAAGAAGCTTCGATGGTGGGGTCACGTTAGGCTGATAAGCAACGTATTAAAAGTATAATGATTTAATTTACTATGATTTAACTTAATATGATTTAATTTAGTATACTAAACACTAAACATCTTTTCTTTTCTTATATACATTCTCTTAAATCAATTACAAAATATTTTTATTCTTAACTGATGTAGATTTAGATTAGTACTCACTCACTTATCAAGAGAAGAAAAAAATCCAGGAGTTTACTCCTAACCCCACATCCAATTATTATAGTAGTATTTTAATTTTAATAGTATAGTAGTAGTATCTGATACATATTGATTATATGAGGTGTATGAAGTATATTCGTAAATACCATATATGGTAATAAATTTACTCTCTTAATGATTTAAGTTTTCTAAAATAGTTTGATAAGCAAAAATTCTTCATTCAATTGATGATCAATATTAACTAACCGAGAAAACATGATATTGTACTACTTACTAATGTTATGTTTACAATTTATAATACTCTCTAATACTAAGACTTATACTAGTACTAGTACTATATTGATCAATTCAATTATGTTAAAGGATTAAAAGTCGAACAAAGATAAGAAATTATTAACAATTGATATCTTATAGTTATGATATCATCTAGAATTGTATAGTTATCATGGTAAAGATAATTCAATGTTAACTAGTTATCATCTTTTACTATGATTATCATTATAATTGATTATTGATTATCATTATTGATTAGTTGAATTAATTAGTATTATATACATGCATTCTAAAAAAAAATTTTTTTTTGATAAAGTGATTTTACCAAGTTGTTAACTTGTCTTAGTATTATGCTAGAATAGTTACATGTTATATTTATTAAAGAAATAATTTTGAAAGATAAGTAAAGTTACTAATTGTCTAAAGTAATATATAAAGCATACTGTATACTCCTTCTTCATTAAATAGTTTTCAGAATATAAAGAATTTCAATATCAAACTTATAGTGATTTATTTTGTGTAGTAAACTTAAAATTTAAATTGATTGTTCAAATAATCATTATATAAATTCATAAAGATGGAATCAAAATCAACTTCTTCATCATTGAATGAAAAGATTCATGGTACAAATAATCAAATTGAACCAGTTATTTCATTTACAAAGGAAGAATTAGGTAAGAATAATGTTATAACATCATATATCTCACCTTTAGATCATAAAGAGGTTAAAATCACTGGGGATGTTGATGATGCAATGGCTCTTGCTCTTGATCTTAATGATCATGATGAATTAAAGGAATTTGATCCAATTGCTGATAAAAAATTATTAAGAAAGATTGATTTTTGTATTTTACCATTGATTTGCCTATTATATGCTACTCAATTTATGGATAAGACAACTACTTCATATGCTGCTGTTATGGGTTTAAAGACTCATTTTAATATGGTTGGTACAATGTATTCATGGTGTGGTACATCATTTTATTTAGGTTATTTAATCTTTGAATTTCCTGCAAATGTCTTATTACAACGTTTCCCTGTTTCTAAGACTGTTTCAATCTTTATTTTTATTTGGGGTATATTATTATGTTTACATTCTGTTCCAAAGAATTATGCTGGATTTATTGCCTTACGTACATTATTAGGTGTATTTGAAAGTACTGTTAGTCCTGCAATGGTTATTATAACTGGTCAATATTATAAGACATCTGAACAATTCTTAAGAACTTCAATTTGGTTTGCCTGTAATGGATTTGGTGTTATCTTAGGTAGTTCAATTGCATATGGTTGCGCCATTCATGAAAGTTCTTATTCAATTGATGGTTGGAAAGTTGTCTTTATTATTACTGGTTTAATAACAATAATTATTTCAATCTTATTCTTCTTTCATATTCCTGATGATCCATCAAAGGCTTGGTTCCTAAATAAAGAAGAAAAATTATTATTAGTTAGAAGAATTAAAGATAATAAACAAGGTTTTGGTAATAAACATTTTAAATGGTATCAATTTAAAGAAGCAATGACTGATGTTTTAACTTGGTTATACTTTATATTTGGTATTGCTTCAAATATTCCAAATGGTGCCTTAACAAATTTTGGTACAATTCTATTACAAAGTGATTTTGGTTATTCAACAACAGATACTTTATTGATGAATATGCCATGTGGTGCTGTTGAATTGATTGGTGCTCCATTATTTGCAATTATTGCTTATTTTTTCCCAAGAAGATTATTAGTCTCATTTGCTGCAATGGTTATTGCATTCTTTGCTTGCTGTATGTTAGCATTTGCTGATAAGAATCAAAATGCTAAACTTTGTGGTTATTATTTACAATTTATTTATCCTGTTACTACTATTTGTACCTTATCCTGTTTCCAATCAAATACTGCTGGTCATACTAAAAAGATTACAATGACTGCAATATTCTTTATTGGTTATAGTATTGGTAATATTGTTGGTCCTCAAACTTTCATTTCTGCTCAAGCTCCAGGTTATATTGGTGGTAAAGTTGCCATTGTTGTTTGTAATGCTGTTGTTTTAGTCTTAATTTTGTTAATTTATTTTAGATATGTTCAATTAAATAAACAAAAGGATAAGGCAATTTCTAATATGGATTTAACTGAATTCAATAGAATTGAAAATTCAGAATTTGCTGATTTAACTGATCGTGAAAATCCAATGTTTAGATATTGTCTATAATTTCAATATTTTCTTCTTCTTCTTATACTTCTTTACACTCTTATTATTTTTATTATTCTTATTATTATTTTTTTTATTTTAATACTTATTCTTCTTGATCAATAGTATTAATTTGATTTATTTGATTTATTTGATTTCAATTTTTAACTAAATCATCATAAATATAAGTAATATAAAATTTTGTTTTCAGAAATATCTTTACCCAGAAATGTTGTATTGGTCAATAATTACTTATTAATATTGGGTAAAGGATTTATTACTAATATTATTTCTATATATATATATGTTTCTATATGTGTCTCTCTTCATATATTTTTATTTGATTAATCATGTAGGATTCGTTAAATTTCTCACTCATTTTCTATTGATACTAGTATGTAAATGATGTTCTTGAATACCTAAACCAAACAACCAAGCAATGATAGTGGTAATAACACTGAAAAATAATGCATTATGAACAGCAAAATCATAGCAATCAATAATTGCCAATGTGAATACTTTTGGAGCCTCTTTAATGTATTCTGAACTATTAATTGCATTTTCAATGATCTTTGAAATTTGTTCCCTTGTATAATCTGATGGAATGTTGTATAGCTCTTTCGTTAATTCGCTGCTTAATGATCTTTGAAATATAAAACTTGCTAATGAAACTCCAATTGTTGAACCAGTGGATCTGAATGCATATTGAATTGATGTAGTAGCTGCTTGATGTTCATGAGGAACAGCAGCAATCAATGATAATAAAGTGACTGTTAATGCAGCAGCATAACCAAATCCAGGAACAAATAATTGAATATATTGATACCAAACTGGTGTTGTTTTAGAAGAACAATATAATGAATAAATACCTAAAGCACCAAAGAAACAAGTTATCCAAAGAAATTTCAAATATTTACCAGTGGCTCTCATATATAGACCAGCTAATAATGAACCAAAGCTAACACCAATAAAGTTTGAAACTGTTCTAAGCCCAATTTCTGTTGGTGTCTTATCTAAAACTGTTTGCCAAAATACTGGCATATAGTATAAATATGTAAATACTGACATACTCATAAACCAATTAACCATACTTGATGTAAATACAGTTCTATAACTTAATAATTGAACTGGAATTATTGGTTGAGTGGCAAATTTTAATTCAACAAAATAAAATATAATAAAACAGGAAATTGAAAATATAATCATGATATAAAAGTTTAAACCTCCAATTACAATGATATTGCCACTAAATGAAACAATACACATGAATGTTAATAATCCAGATACTAATAATAATGCACCAATAAAATCAATCTTTTTAATCTTTTCAATTTTAGAACCTGATATTCCTAAACCAGGTGAACCCTTTGGCAAATTCAAATTTCTATATATTAAATATCCACTTACAACAGATATTGGAATTTGTGAAATGAAAGCATATTGCCAACCTAAAAATCTAGCAAATAATGCACCATAGATACCACCAGATGCTGCACCAATACCAAATGCAATATTACCAAACCCTTGATAAACACCTCTCTTTCTTAAGGGTACTAAATCACTTGTAGTTATAACACTTAATGATGTCAATCCACCACCTCCGATACCTGTTATGAATCTACCAATTGATAATGTAGTCAAATCAGTGGCAAACCCTGTTAATAAACAACCAAATGCAAATAAAACATTTGAAAAGATTAATAATGGTTTTCTACCAAATATATCTGATAATTTGCCATATAATGGTTGAAATGCAGAACATGATAATAAATAAGATGATGGTGCCCAAAGCATTGTTTTAACATTGTTTAAATCAGAGGCAATTGTTGATAATAATGTGGTAACAACTGTGGTATCCAATGCTGATAAGAATGAACCAACATACAATGAAATGACAATTATTTGCAATTGGGTGCTTAATAATTCAGGAGGTGATTGAATATTCGCCTCTGTATCTTCATCAATTACATTACCATCATGATCAATTGAGCCATAAGTCTCTTGATCAGCTTCATTGTGATTTAAGGAATTAACGTTATTTGAGTCTTCAACAGCAATTTCTCTGGCAACAATACCGGCACTGGAGGTTGAAGGGTCGTTCAACAAAGCATCATTATTGGAGTCTAATAATGGTGATTGTTCACTGGGCATGTTCCTGCTTTCTTTTTAATACGAAATTTAATAATATATATATATATAGAAAGAATCCTTATCTACGAGTAATTACAAATGGTTAAAAGATTGGAAATGAAATATTAATCGATTTATCAATAATTGCGACTCTGTTTATTAGGCCTTATCACGTGACTTTTGTTCTATCTTTTTTTTTTTTTTTTTTTAAGAAAGAATAGTCATCAATCTATTTCATCATCTTATCTCATCAGTTAAAGAATTGTTGTTAGATATTTAAAGTACCATAATAATGGCTGAAGAAATTGCTAGGAACTCACGTATTGCCTCTAATAAGCTAAAAACTCTTTCCAATGATGAAAGAAGTCACGCTTTACAAACTGTCTACGACACTCTAAAATCACATAAAGATGAAATATTAAAGGCCAATGTGCTAGATATGGAAAGTGCTAAAGAGAAAAATTTATCATCATCATTAATTAAACGTTTAGATCTAAGTAGTGGTGATAAGTATGATTCTATGCTACAAGGTATTCTTGATGTTGCTGCCTTAGAGGATCCAGTAGGTAAAATAACATTGGCTACCAAGCTTGATGAAGGTTTAGACTTATTTAGAATTTCAGCCCCAGTTGGTGTATTGTTAATCATCTTTGAATCAAGACCAGAAGTTATTGCTAATATAACAGCTCTTGCAATCAAATCTGGTAATACTGCTATTTTGAAAGGAGGTAAGGAATCATTGCATACTTTTACTGCTATGTCAAAGGTGGTAAATGAAGCACTTAATACTACAAAAGTTCCAAAATATTCAATTCAATTAATTGAATCAAGAGAAGATGTTGCAGCATTGTTAAATCAAGATAAATATATTGATTTAGTTATTCCAAGAGGATCAAATGAATTAGTTCGTAACATCAAAGATAACACTAAGATTCCAGTGTTGGGACATGCTGACGGTATTTGTGCCATTTATGTTGATAAAGATGCAGATTTAGAAATGGCATCCAAAATTTTATTTGATGCTAAGACAAATTATCCAGCAGGTTGTAATGCTGTTGAACAAGTTTTGATACATAGATCATTGAAGAGTAAGATTGATCAAATTGTTAATCGTTTATTAGATGGTGGAGTTACATTACATGCCACTGCAGAAGTTCTTGAATCATTACCAAAATCAGAAAAAATTATTCCTGCAGTTGATGGTGATTTTGATAAAGAATTTTTATCCTTTGATGTTGCAATCACATTCATAGATTCAGTAGAAGATGCAATTTCTCACATTAATTTACATTCTTCCAAACACACAGAATCAATAATTACAGAAAATAAAGAAACTGCAGAATTATTTTTAAAAGCTATCGATTCAGCTGGTATCTATTGGAATGCTTCAACTAGATTTGCTGATGGTTTTAGATATGGATTTGGTACTGAAGTTGGTATATCGACTAATAAGATTCATGCAAGAGGTCCAGTTGGACTTGAAGGTCTTGTAATTTATCAATATCAAATCAGAGGTCATGGTCAAATAGTTGGCGATTACTTAGGAGGTGGAGGTTCAAGACCATTTATTCATCAAACACTAGATGTTAAAAATATTAGGCTTTAATCAACTTTGTATAGTCTAAATATATATCTGCATATAACATAAATCATTTACAGTATCAACTCACCATCTGTAATTAGCACTATGGTCGTTCAAATCAGTTACCTACTGATCAGCATCATTGTTACTTTCAGCTAGTGTCTCATCATAAAGACTTGAAGCTAGCTATATTATCTTCAGCGTCTCTAATCAAAAAACGCAAATTTAAGTTTAGAAATTCTATATTTTCTTTTATAAACATAACAATTGTATATATACAAATTTAAAATTATATAGCTAAGTTCTTTTATTGATAGCATTTCATTCATCAGCTTCTCTCAATTCACCATATTGTCCTCTAGCTTTAGTAGTATCATACATTCTAATGATCTTCTCTTGTCCACTTTCTTCTTGTGAAAATGCAAACCCTCTTTGTTTTCTCATTCTAGCTACTTGTCTAACCTTTCTAATAGCCTTTTGGAATTGTTCAATCTTTGGTCTATAATTATTGATATTGTATTTTTGAATTTCTTGAACATAATGATAACTCTCTGGTAAATACATTCTCTTATAGTATTTCCATGCAAAATCTCTCAATAGACATAAAATTGGTAAGACAAATATCATAGCCCAAAATGTACAACTTGTATATAAATGAGCTAAAACACCACGATATTCAAGCGAAACATTTATTGATGGAGCAACAGTAGAATATATTGGGAAGAATGCTAACCAAGCTAAGAATGAACCTGGAATGGCAAATAATGTAAATTTAGTCCACATATTAGTGATTAAAGCTGCCTTCATTAAAACAGTCATGATAGAAGTAGTAAATATGGCAGTACCCCAAGTCCAATGATCTGCAGTGATACCATTTCCTAACGCATTGTCAAATCTATAAAATAATGTGCTACCAACAAAAATTATACCTGAATGGAAAAATCCATTGACAACCCAACCCCAGAATATTCTGACATTAAAGAATGCTCCTTTTTGACCTAATTGGTAAAGTTGTGGGTATTCTTCTAATAATCTTGAAGAGACAAATTGATCAAAAACACCAATTACAAATGGTGGTAAAACTGTGAAGAAAACATTATAAAAGGTTAAAGTCCATGACTCCATAATAGACTGACCAGAGTAAGCATTTATGAAAACATACCAAAATTGAGTCATATAAAGAGCAATATTCTTATAAAATGAGTATAAAATTGCTTGACTAATTCTTTGATAACTCCATGAACCATGAACCAATAATAATTTTTGTAAATATTTGAATTGACCAATGGCAAAATCTGCACTTCTTGCTGCTTGCATACCTTCTTGTCCACTAATACCAACACCAACATGAGCAGCTTGGATCATACTAACATCATTGGCACCATCTCCAATGGCTAAAAGTAATGACTTTTTCTTATTCTTAACCATCTTGACAACAAGAGCCTTTTGCAATGGAGAGACTCTGCAACATATGACAGCTTTACAAAGACATGCGAGTTCTAATAATAGATCATCAAAACCATCAAGTGCAAAACCTAAGGACTTACCATCAATAACAAGTGCCAAACTATTGATATCGGTTTGAGAAAGTTTAAAATCATGAATGGCTGTTAATTTTTCTCTTATATTATTTCCAGTATCTTGAGCATTATCTTCATTAACAATTAAAAGATTCATATCTTCACTTAATAATTTACAACTCATACCAATATTGATAGCTGTTTCTTGTCTATCACCAGTTAAGACCCAAATTTTGATACCAGCTTCTTGTAAAGTATGAATAGTCTCTGGTACTCCATCTTGTAATTTATCTTCAATGGCAGTAGCACCAATCATGATTAGGTCTTTTTCGATTAATTCAGCAGCAGCATCTAATTTTTCAGCTCTATTTTCCAAATCAGTGGCAGCAGCTTCAAATATTTTAATCCATTCATCATATTCCTTTTGTGGAATGGTTCTCATGGCAATACAAAGAGTTCTTAAACCTTCAGATGCATAATCTTCACAATGTCTTGTGGTAGAATGAACATATGGATTATCTTCACTTAATCTTTCCAAAATAACAGTATCTGCACCTTTACATAATAGTTTGATAGAACCATCAGGGAATTTGAAAATCGAGGACATTCTTTTTCTTGTTGAATTAAATTCACAAACATTTAATAATTCAAATTCCTTCTCTTGACCATTGATATCAACACCAACAGAACGAGGTTTACGAACATTGAATTTATAACCTAAATCAGCAGCACCTTGAACAAGAGCACCTTCATCAGGAGATGCAGCTTGGTATTTGATTAAACCATTGTTTTGAATTTCTGGAATAACTGTATGACAAATTGACAGTAGAGTTAAAAATTCATCAATCAAATCAGCATCATCACCGGTAGCTAAACGTTCATGTAATTCTTTAAATGTATGATAGCCTACTTCAACACCGTCTATGATCTTAGCTTCTTTACCTTCTGGAATATCGTCAATGAAACAACTTCCAGCAATGGAGCAAGATTTAAATTCCATGATATTTCTAGTTAGAGTACCAGTCTTATCACTAAAGATATATTCAATTTGTCCTAATTCTTCCACTAAACTTGAAGTTCTAACTACAGTTGGTGTATCTGTTTCTTCATAATATAAATCTAAATCTGATGCAATCATAAACGCTTGATAATATTTGATGATTTCAACAGTAACGAATAGGGAAATAGGAACTAAATTAGAGAATAAAATCCAATAAGTTAAAATATCTTTAAAGAATAAACCGACTCTATTACTGCTACCAATGTATAGATAACCCAAATGTTTTGAATCAGCAGCTAACATAATAACATTACCAAATGATGAGATTAAAGATAAAAGGATTAACATAGCAAAAAGTACAATGATTTGAAGATTAATAATTCTTTCAACAGCTGTTCTTTTAATTGGAGTAGCAGTAGCATTTCTCATTAATTTTGTTTCATGACCAGTGAATATTACAAGACCATGTATCCAAGGAGTATTTCTTAAAGTTGCACCTCTTAATAACATCTGATCTGGAGATAATGGATATTCTTTAGTGAAAAGGTTTAAATTACCTTCATATGTATAAAGACTTGAATTTGGTTGTTCTGATAAAATTTTCCCTCTCATTGCTAATAAATCATGTGGTGATACTAAATGAGAGGTTTCAGGAATTGCTTGTTTTATCTTTAAATTAGTTTCACCATCTAAATTTGCTGTTTCAATATAACAAAGACCTTCAGGTTCTGATGAAGATAAAATAATTAAATCTGCAGGGATAGCCTCCTCTGATTTTACAGAAACTATATCACCAACAGATACATTAATCCATTTTTTACTTATAAATTCACCATGATCTGGTGATAATACATCAATTCTTGATGAATTTAATTCTTTATCAGAATTTGCTCTCTTTAAATCTTCCATTATCTCTTTGATGGCAGATACTAATAAAACTATTAGAAGGGTACCAATTGTTGTATACCTATTTGTTGGAGAAACATTTGGAACTTGTTGAATTATTGAAGTGAAAAGGAAGAATAGATTAGCATATTTTGAAAATTCTTGGAAAAGAAACTTTGGTAAAAAAGTAGCAAAATTATATTTTGTTGTTGAAACATGATTATCATGATAACCAAATGCATTATTTGATGATTTATCATTTAGATGAATAATTCTTGGACCTTGATTATCAATTGATTTCTTTCTACCACGTAATCTATCCCAAATACGGCGAATATCAAACATATTTCTTTCATCCTCTGTAATATCTCTATCTGGAGGAGGTCTTGAATCTCTACCAGTCTGTATAGCATCATTAAAAGGATTATCATCATCATAATCATCTTCTCCACCTTGATGTGGATAATTTGTCAATGGTATACCAACATTTTGATATTGATTATTAGCACGACCACCAAGACCTATTTTATTTCTTAAATTTGCAAATCTACTTGGAACTTTACCAGCTTGAATAAAATTATTGTTATCTCTTGTAGAATTTTCATCAATATCATTTTCAATATAGACATCATTAAATGGATCATCAAAGTTTACAGTTTCTTGATCAATTATACCATTTCGTAGATTATTAAAGGCTTGATTATCATTATCATTACTGTTATTGTTATTTCTAGTGGAACCAGAATAGATTGTGGAACCTAAAAGATCGTGAGATTCTGAGGTTTCAGGTGGTATATGAGTATCATTGTCATTGTTCTTATTATTATTATTATTATTACTATTACTGTTTTGGTTGTTTGTATTATTTGTTGAAGATGTTAATGAATCTAACAGATCAATATCAAATAGCGTTTCATGACCATTCTCACCCTGAGGTTTCCCACTATTCACGTTGTTATATGACATGTGGATGTAATATAGTACGACAATAGATGTGAATTGAAGGTGAATAGATATACAATTGGATATTTAAACAATGAAAAAATAGTTATTGTATATCAATCATAACCAATTATTTATATGTCTAGTAAGTAAGTAACAAATCAATATTTTTATTTTTGGAACACCACAGCCAAAATTTGTAGCCAAATTTAAAATTTCTGTATAGCACAATTAGTAGTAAGTATGAACTTTCCCAATTTTCTTTATAAGATATGTAGTTTATATGAATCTATACTAATAATCTCTCTGTGAATTCATACTTTCTAGAACTATAATCTATATATATATAGGATTCAAAGAAAGATATAGAGAGATAGTAAGGTATATATATCAAATTTTGGATTAATATGTTACCCGTCCTTCTGGCTATCTAGTCCGGTCACCGCGTGTGAAGACAACTTAGTAGAGCACTGTTCCGAGGGAAACTGAAATTCCGACTCATCATTTTTTTTTTTTTTTTTTTTTTTCATCCAAAAATTTTCCAGTAAATTCGACGGAGAGGGAAGTGAAAAAAAACATGTATATAAGAATTCTCTTCTTTCCCATAATTCCCATTTAACTATTTTAACCAAGTTAAAGGTATAAATTTAGAAAAATGCTTTCAAACATCCGTAATGTATGTATCTAGCTTGTTAATCAGTTTGGCATTCTGACTTGAATTTTGGGGATATGAGACAATACAACTATATAAGACCAGTAGTGAATGAATAATATTGATTTGCCTTTTGCCATAATCTATCAATGATGGTTAGAAATTTGAATTCAAGATCATTAGTAAAAAAAAATCATGTTTTGATAGTCATGAAAATCTGTCTCTTTTTTGATATCAACTTATCATCATTATTATTGAGTATTATTCAATACTTTTGAATTGTTGAATTTGGTGTTGAAATAGTTCTATTCCCGATTTTTCAAGTTAAAATATGCCCCACTTCTTTCAAATCAATTAATACTTGAGAGAATAAGTTTCTATATTGGTTGTAATTATACTAACATTTATTAATCTTTTCAATGAAATAGACTACTACTCGTCGTTTACCAACCTTAGCCCGTTTCAACTCCTCTACCTCTGGTAAGGTACAAGGTCAAGTTATTGGTATCGATTTAGGTACCACTAACTCTGCTGTTGCCATTATGGAAGGTAAAGTTCCAAAAATTATTGAAAATGCTGAAGGTGCTAGAACTACTCCATCTGTCGTTGCATTCACCAAGGAAGGTGAAAGATTAGTTGGTATTCCAGCTAAGAGACAAGCTGTTGTTAATCCTGAAAATACCCTATTTGCCACTAAACGTTTAATTGGTCGTCGTTTTGAAGATGTTGAAGTTCAAAGAGATATCAAACAAGTTCCATATAAGATTGTTAAACATTCAAATGGTGATGCTTGGGTTGAAGCTAGAGGTCAAACTTATTCTCCAGCTCAAATTGGTGGTTTTGTTTTAAACAAGATGAAAGAAACTGCTGAAGCCTACTTAGGTAAATCTATTCAAAATGCTGTTGTTACCGTTCCAGCTTATTTCAATGATTCTCAAAGACAAGCTACTAAGAATGCTGGTCAAATTGTTGGTCTAAACGTCTTACGTGTTGTTAATGAACCAACTGCTGCTGCTTTAGCTTATGGTTTAGAAAAGGCTGAAGATAAAGTTGTTGCTGTCTTTGATTTAGGTGGTGGTACTTTTGATATTTCAATTTTAGATATCTCTGGTGGTGTCTTTGAAGTTAAATCAACTAATGGTGATACCCATTTAGGTGGTGAAGATTTTGATATTGTTTTAGTTAGACATATTGTTGAACAATTCAAGAAAGACAATGGTATTGATTTACAAAATGATCGTATGGCCATTCAAAGAATTAGAGAAGCCTCTGAAAAGGCAAAGATTGAATTATCATCAACTGTTTCTACTGAAGTTAACTTACCTTTCATTACTGCTGATGCCTCAGGTCCAAAACATATCAATACAAAGATTTCAAGAGCTCAATTTGAAGCCTTAACTGATAAATTAATTA